>JAUPTC010001263.1:0-20000 GCA_030762895.1 Sophora flavescens
GGCAGATCATGCATCATAGCAGTATAATATACAATTGCAAATAATTAAATAAATTAAACACAACTCCACACCACTAACAAAACCAATAACCACAACCACATATAAATCATATAAACCACACCACTAACAAAACCAATAACCACAACCACATATAAATCATATAAACCACACCACAAGCAAATAGTTATTAAGAAAAATCCCTCAGGTAAGCTCCCCTTACCTCTTGAAGAACTTAACTTCCGATTCAAAACTTTGTCGTGGATCTGGGAACCGTCAACGCACGTACACGATAATCTAGTTTATCCTTCATCAAACATAACACTCAATCAACAAACTAACAACTAAATCAAGCCTAAAATCCTACATGTTGGTTTCGGCCAAGGGCTGAGTTTTGGGGTTAGAAATCTCTAAAATTTCTAATCATGATTAAGTCATGGATTTATGATCCTTGATTAACCTAAATCATATATTATCAACTAAACAACTAAGTTTCAAACTCAAAACTTCCTAACTCTTTTACACATGTATTCGGCTTCAATAGGTTCATAAGGCTAGGGTTCTTAGTTTAACAAATCATCTTGGATTTATAAAGCATACTTACTAAAAACTTGATTTCTAAGATCATCTATGAAAATCATGAACAAAACTTAACAAAACTCACCCACTTAGGGTTCGGCCAACACTAAGATATTTTGAGAAAATATTCATTTTAAGAGACTAACATGGATTAGAGTGTGTAGTCATACATGCCATATAGAATACATGATCATACATGAAAACACATGAACAAAACTCTACCAACCCTAATGTGATAGATTCGGCCAAAGCTAGGTTTTCAAGAAAAAGATTTTTGATTACTTCATGCTCTTGGATTTAGATAGTAAACATGATATATAGAAGATAGAAAGTAGTTTCATCATCATTAGATTTTCCTAGGATTTATTATGATTTTTCAAAGTTCTAGGGTTAGAAACTTGAAAATCATGAACAACCAAGATATAAGCTTTGAATCAAAAAAACTTGCTAAAGAACATAGGCATGATTAAGAATGAAGAGTAGGATTTACCTCTTGAAAATCAATGACCAAGTAAATCCAAGAACTTGCTTTACAACTTAGAACTAAGGAACTTGTAAACTTTAGAGTTTTGGAAGCAAATGACCAAAGAAACTAAATGAAAAGTGAGAGTAGGGTATTTATAGTGAGAGTGGCGTCCTATTAGGAAGACTCTAGATGATGGTGAGTTGTCATGTTAAAGGATCAAAATGCAATTAAGTTCTAAGGACCAAATTGCAAAGATTCCATTAGTTGAAGGACTAGTTTGCAAATAGACAATAAAATGTCATGATGATGATTTTAATCACATTAAATGCCATCTTATATTTGACTTTCTTGGCTGATTTTTATGAGTGAAAGACAAGTAAGATAATTCAAGAACATTTGAGACAAATCTAGAATGTTGAAGAAAAACCAAGAATGATGTAGAAAAGTGTGGATCATTCTAGAAAAATCTTGATTCATCCATCAAATGAGAAAGTCATCTTCTCTTATGGGCTTATGTATTTGGGCTTGACACATTTGGGCTTGGTTTCATTTTCTTGTTTGTTGTGGGGCCCACTTGAAGATTTAAGCATTTAAGCTTAATGATAGGAAACTTAAATGGGCTTTTTGAACTCAAACTATGAACTAAAAATTTTGGGCTTCTAAGCCACGACCCTTTAAGATTTGAAACAAGAATTCTAGCCCAATCCACTTGGAAAAACTAAAAAAAACTAATTTAGGGACAAAAGGGTAATTTACAGAAAGTTCAGGGACTTAACCGTAAATTTCTAAATTTTCTATTTAACCCTGAAAAACCTTCTAGACTTAAAAATATGATTCATCCCCTTGAATCATCTCAAAATCCTAAGATAAATCCTCTATCGGCTCTTAGAAACTCTAATGTCCCTTCCGTCGTCTACCCGATTACGCTTTCCGCCCATAATACGTAAATTATTTTATTTTTTCTGAAAAAAATTCTAAAGATACAGAATTGTAGAAAATAAAATACTAAACTTAAGTCTTTCGTTCACGAATTAAAATTAGGTCTTTTGAGCAGTATTATCATACTGTCAATGGAATTTACGGGCCGGGTTTCGCCTTATTTTCCAACCTAAATTTTAATCGTAGCTTCCTACATTCAAGTAGGATTGAGTGGTAAACTCCGTTTATTTAAAATAGTTTTCTAAGTCTCAGATAAAAATATAAACATAATTATATAAATTCCTGATATTAGAAAACAGCGAAAAGTCGGGGTGTTACACCGAGACTAAGCTATAAGGTTGAAAAATAGCTAAGGACCATCCCCACCACACAATAACCTACATAATCCTCATGGGTTCGTTTGGTGGTCAGGATAAAAAAGATATGGTAGGATGAGTTATCATATCATGTCTGAAATCATTGTTTGGTGAGCCAACATGATAGAATAAAGCAATCCTGTCACTTATCATATTATTCCCATCTAGTTAAAATTCTATCCCGATAGGAGGTTTGGGTTAGAACCCAATAGGATAGGATAGGCTGGTTTAAAGTATAATAAAATATAAAAATATTTTATATATAAAATAATTAAAGTAAAATAAAATATAACATGGTTAAAAAGATGTATAATACAATATAAGATATTTTAAATAATAAAATATTAAAAATTAATTTTATTTTGTCACAAGGCTAATTTTGTTATCACAAGGATAATTTTGTCTTTTTTATATAGTTTTAAATATTAAATTAAAATATTATATGTAACTTTATCACAAGGCTAAAAATTAAATTAAAAATTATATGTAATTTTATCGCAAGGATAATTTTTTTTATATAATTTAAAAAAATGAAAAGTATAAAAAAAATAAAAATCTAATAAAATATGAAAACGTTTAGAATAAAACGAAAATTTTAAAATTCATACTAAAATTATAATGTTATCCAGTTGGTTATCTGGTGAGTATCAAACGTCGGATATGATAACAGCCTATCTTGCTCATATCCTATCATACTCCTGTCATGTTCTCTTATACTATCTGTCCCTATCCTATCCTGACCATCAAACGAGTCCCAAGGGATCCATCTAAGCGCCCATTAAATTCCTAGTTAAGCTTCCTAATTGACAGTAGTACATTAACCCAAAACAAATGGTCCTGCTTGCCTAAAGTAAACCAGCATAAAAAATCAGCTCAAAAAACCTACTGCATACAGCAGCTGCACCTGAAAGATGACCATCAGAAGAGAGCAACACCAGCAACAAAAGGTGATAGCCGCAACCAACAGAGAAAATCCGACCCAAATAAAATAACACTTAACAGAGAATAGGGACCGAAGCAGCCTACAGAGGGAACCAAAACCAGGCAGATAACCAATCCTGTGAACCAACCAAAAACTGAACCACCAAAGAGAACAACAAACTGCACTAGAAGCAGAACCGAGCAGAACCAACCAACAACAACTTTTAATTAATTCTAAACCATAATGTGTCACTAATTTAAGTCGCAAAAAGCTATGACAACCAGACATTGATTTTCAAGTTTCAACAAATTCCTAAATAAAATCTTCATAAAGTTAAACAAAATTTAAGAATTAAAATACATGACAATAATTGCTCCAATTAAATTTCTTTCATTTTCAGAATACTTTATTTGAATAAAACAATTCAAATTCCTTCTATTAATACAGCTTCTGGCACAATTTTGATCTATTTATTTCATCAATATCCTATATCACCTAACTCAACTCCAAGCCCGCATTTTCGTCAATCACTCTACACAGTCTACTCTTTAAAAGTTAACGGACATAAAAATGGTACAGAACAAAACATAAAGGAAACCACAGCATCCCAAATCTACAATTTTAATCATATGAAAACAACCAGTACTACAAACCTAGAGAAATGAAGTACCTGAGAACTGAGATACTACTTCACATTAGCCAACACAGAATTCAGCGTCTTTTACTAAGGGATTTATTGTGCAACTCTAGCGAGCCTTGAAGAGATTCCAAAGACCATGTTTCCTCATTTTGGGCATATACCTTTTGATTTTGAGAGTCTATTATTATGCTGATGTTACCAAACCCATATATTTGATGACCGTTGTGCATTCTTCCAGGTTTAAGCTTGAAAAGCAAACCATGTTTCTGGGCCTGCGCCTCGATAACTTCTTTCAAGCTCAACTCATGCGCACCGGCCATACCATCTGCATTGACAGCACCACCCAAGCTTGCAACAGCTTGATGTTGAGCATAGGCTGCTGCTTTCTGCTGAGCCTCAAATTGCCTTTGCTCAAGTACCCTAAGATAGCTGATATTCTCTTTTAAACCAGGTTGAACCACCTCCATACCTTCAACAGCTTGATTCATTATATCAAGACCACGATTAAGCTGATATCGAATACTTTCATTTGCCAAAAGTCCTTTTTGGAATAAGTTCTTTCCAACCCAAATACCATTTTGTAACTTCCTCAAAGTTAGGACTTGAGCACAACCAATGATACAAAACCTGAAGCCACTTGACGAAGAAGAATTTCTCCATCATATCAACCATGAGATGAATTGAAATAGCAGAAGCCCAGTTCATTACCCAATAAAATTGATCAAGATTCTGACTTGCCGGGTTCACTTGGAACTCTTGCAAGACAAGCTGCAACTTTGGCACAATAAAACGAAGCATGAGCTGTTCCCAACTTACAGAATCAAATACAGTCTTCCAAGGAGACAGTATTGCATAAGCAGAACCATCACTTGGGTGCCAGGCACCAAGAACAGTACTCAATTTAAAACGAATCACTTGGTACATACCCTCCAACTTGTGTCCTAGCAGAGGTAGCCATGGATGCACCCAAGTATGAATGGTAATGGTTTCACGATGGGGTTCCCAAGTATCAACAGCACTTGACAATTTTGGCATGACTATATTGTCCAATATGGCAGTGAGAACTGAAGGAGGGAGCAACTTTTCCCATGATTCCAGAAACCGTAACATTTGCTCAGGATCCCGTGCCTGCCAGGTATTGATACCAGATATTCTAATAGCTGGCAATACAACCTCAGAAACCAATTGGGTATTAGGTGATGATACATCCCATTCCCATATATTGAGACAATCTTCTCCTTGAAGCAACGTCTTCCACAGTGATACCAACTCCATCCCGTGAGATGGATTGCGAAGAGGATCCCATCCTTGGAAAACTCTAATAAACAAAGGCGGAGCATAACACTACAAAAAAATCATTGATTATCGACGGCCAAAGTCCGTCGGAAATGCCGAAAATCCATCAGTAATACGCGTTTCCGATGGACTGTTTTTCGTAGGGAATAAGTCCGTTGCTAACGATTTCTGACACACTCGGAGATCCGTTGGAAACTTATCGACGAAAATTTCTGTCGGTAATATTACCGACAGACTTTGACCGTCGGAAACCGACGGACTTTTCCATCGTATTTTAATTTTTTTAATAATTTTTTTTATTTTTTCGGTATTTTTTAAATAGAATAATTAATTTTTTTATTTTTTTGGTAATTTTCGGCATCATCCTTAGGAGAGCAATACCCATGGCAATGGCTGCAAATATCTTGTGTAGACAGATTGTCCATAAAGTTTTACAAGCATCTTCTTTTGTCTTGGCAACTCCAATTGCTAAGCCCTCAAACACAGAATGAGCACAAAGGGCAAAAATCAACAAGATGGCATCTCTAAGTGAACTCATAGACGCGAGAGCGGGGTTAGCTACGTGGTGGCGTGCGGCGGCGCAGGAGGCTGCACATGCGGCGCTCTCTAGCGACGGTCGAGCGACGGTCGTGCGGCAATCTCTGGCGGCTGTGGGGGAGAAGAAAGAAGGAAAAGAGAAAGGAAAGAGAGGAATAAAGGAAAAAGAAGAGGAAAGGTGAAGAGGCTTTGGGGGCGGCTGGCTGGAAGGGAGACAGAGGTGTGACCGGAGAGGCGGCTGGTCGGGTGAGGAGAAGGAGAAATGGGAAGAAGTTTTGGGGAGGTTGAAATTAAATGGGTTGGGGGAACTGATTTATATACATAAAGAGGTTACTGACGGACCGGGTCGTCGATAACCATTTCAAATTACCGACGGCAGGATCCGCGGTAAATACCCCAGATCTGACCCGCCCGTTTTTCGAGCCACATTTCCGACGGAAATTTCCGTCGGTAAATTACCAATGGAAAATTCCATCGGTAACCCGGTTTTCGCAACGCATTACCGACGGAAATTTCCGTCGGTATCGGTCAAATTTCCCTCCAAAAGTTTCCGTTGATTTTCCGACGGACTTATGGACGGCATGCCCGTCGGTAATGTTTCCGACGGCCATTTCCGTCGGAAATGACGCTGATTTTTTGCCCCCTCAATTCCGACGGTTTTTCCGTCGGTAACTACAAAATTTCCGTCAGAAAAAACCCGTCGGTAAACGACCGTCAATAATTCCATGTTTTCTTGTAGTGATATGAGCAAGCAATGCATGACAAGTTACACAACTTGTAGTTATAAGCATATCTTTTATGCAAGTCAGTAAAGCATCGAGCAAGAGAATCGAATGTTAATGTTCCTAAAGTGTTCTCTGTTGGTGTAAGCCCTAGAGGCAAATGTATTTCTTTAGACTTACATTTGTATCTTGCTATTTCATATATATATATATATATATATATATATATGATATGAGGCATTCCAGTTTATTGTGTTACTTGTTTAAACATAATAAAGTCCTTAGAATAGAAATTTCAGTTTAATAGAATATCAAGTACATGACTTGATCGTGAGACACTATTGAACAATGAAATCCTATTCTTAAATATCCGTAGTCAAGTATTTTATCAACAAGGACAATAATAATACAATTGAGACTATTATGTGTGCAGACTGATGACCATATCTCACGGGTCATGGATATGAGATATCGAGTCGCCACATAGGTACATATTAAGGTAATGATGTACTGGATTGACCCACCATGAGAACACTACATGGAGCGTTATGTGAGTGTCATAAGTAGTTCTCATAGTGACAATGGTGTATGTAATCCTTCGACCTGAAATCACTACGATCCCTACATGAGGAGTCGTGTGCTTTAATATCGTCAAACGTCATCTGTAATAGGATGATTATAAAGACGGTCATTGGGCATACCACGAGCCATGCAGATGGATGTGAGTGACCTAGATGGAATTTGTCCCTCCTACATAACAGGAGTAATATCTGTGGGCCCCCTGATAGAGTGAGACTGTAAAATGCATGGCCGTGCTGAAACGAGTCAATATGAGATATTGACCTCATTTGTTGTTAAGTCTACTCGGGTATCAGGGAACATGATATTGAACCATACAAGGGTGACACATTCTATGCCTTGTGTTCAATATAGATATATGGACAAAGGGATAATAATGCACATGAATATTTGTCACAGAAAGGTTTCGTCAAATCACTGACTTTCTCACTACTTAGGTAGCAGTGATGTATTGCTAGATACTGCTCACTGTTTGTAATATTAAATGGGATTTAATATTACTGCTAACGTATTGGGAACCTATAGGGTCACACACAAAAGAGCGGATTAAAAGAAGCATTAAAAGAAAGTTGGACTTTCCTATTGGGCCTAGCGCATAGTAGATGGGCTTAGGTCAAATGCTGCTCACTAACTCACTTAAGGAGGTGCTACTATAAGTAGACCACTTAAGTTGTTGTGCCTAGATGGTTGATAACCTAGCCGCACAAAAGAGAGTAAGAGTGAACAGCAAAGTCTCGGTTTTGAAGCTAGCACTGTGAGACAGAGACGCTTCGGTTCGTGACGTTGGACGCTCACGGAATCCGATCGTGTGGATACCTCTAGAGACACCGTTCGTGCGGTGTTTGTGATAGACGAATTTCAACCAACAGCCATCGCTTCAAGAGGTAAATTTCTAATCATGAATCATGACCATTCGCAAGGATCCTT
Organism: Sophora flavescens; assembly: GCA_030762895.1. Classification (NCBI taxonomy): domain Eukaryota; kingdom Viridiplantae; phylum Streptophyta; class Magnoliopsida; order Fabales; family Fabaceae; genus Sophora; species Sophora flavescens. Next base: position 7,961 of record JAUPTC010001263.1, read on the forward strand.
CGATGGGAATTTTTCCGCTGCGTTTCTTTTGTTTTATACGCAAATTCCCAACAGTGGTATCAGAGCCGCTTGCGAAACCATGATTCTATTACGTGGTTTATCTGTTATGTATGATAACATGTTTGTAATGTGAATCGTTTTCTGAAAATTGTTTTTGAAAATCGTTTGCATCTGGTTTGCGAAACCTTGTTTCTGTGATTTTCGTATGTATATGATATATATGTCTATTGCATGTTTGTGTATATATGCGATATGTACATTGGTGCTGAATCCTTATTATGTTCTGCGATGGCATCAAATGTTGATGTTAAACATGATTGTTTTCAGTTCTGTGTTGGCGGCGTTAAGGGGTTTCAGACATGAAAAGTTCATGTTGTTGCGGCTGAGGTTCCAAGTGTTGAAACCGTAGCCGTCGTTCCTTGCAACGTGAAGTGTTCACGGGCCTTGCGGTTTTAGGGTTGAAAGTTTGACGCCCTAGCCACCAAGGAAGCGAGGCACACTTCGGAATTTCGGAATTTCCAGCGGGACCCCCGTGCTACCTCTGCGTAGTGTGTAATTTCGAAATTCAAATTTTGAAATTTTATGTCACCATTTAATAATTATATCAATCACAATAAATGTGATTTATAGTAACATCAATTATAATAAATGTGATTTATTATATATATGTTACGGTTTCAAAATTCAGATTTTGAAATGTGATTTATATCAATCACAATAAATGTGATTTATAGTAACATCAATTATAATAAATGTGATTTATTATATATATGTTACGTTTTCAAAATTCAGATTTTGAAATGTGATTTATCAATTACAATAAATGTGATTTGTTACAATAAATGTGATTTATGTTAATTGAATAAATGTGATTTATGTCAATTACAATAAATGTGATTTGTGGTAACAATAATTGCAATAAATGTGATTTATGTCATTTACAATAAATATGATTTATAATAAATGTGATTTGTGGTAACAACAATTGCAATAAATATGATTTATAGTAACATCTATTATAATAAATGTGATTTATTATATATATATATATATATGTTATGTTTTCAAAATTCAGATTTTGAAATCTCTAATTTATGAAATTAATAATAATAATGATTATGTGTTATTATTGGTTGTTACTATTTATTTGGTGATGTATGGTGAATGGTTATGGCCTTAGTCCTTTTACCTTTTGGTTTATATTTTGAAATACGGCTGCGTGCCGTGCCTTTCTCTTATATTCCATATGTATCTTCTTTTCTCATCTCACTCCCCTCATATGTAAAATGAGGTTTCTGTTTATGTAATGTAATGATGGAGACAAGAAGACGCTATCACGTGGGAGATCTTGCTTGGAGAAGCTTGGACGCTCCTAGGTTTTAGTTTAGATTCTCTCATTGGCTTGGGAGAATCAATGCGTTAGGGGCCATAACCATATCACATTTATTTACCTTATATATGTATGAGATGCATGTATGTATATAGTATGTTAAAAGATGTTTAACTAATATATGTATGAGATGCATGTATGAAAATAGTAAGTTAAAGAGTTTAACAAATGATGAGATCAAGTTTTAATCAAATCCCTCAAAAGGAAATATTAAGTCACATTTAAAGGCCTTCCGATGCATGGCACTCGCCAAGACTACTATCGATTAATGTGGGTCCGCCAAAGCGGGGTACCTTTATCTATAATAGTAAGGCACGATGGGACAAATGTAATGTTCAACTGCTATCCATTGGGTTCGACTTAACTAAGCCAACTTCAATAGGATTGAAAGGCTTAGAGGCTCATAAGTTGGGCTTTAGTCCATGTGATGGATTAGAATAAGAGTTATTCACCCAACTATCCAAGAGTTGCATGAGATGCAATCGGAAAGTGTTTCCTACCTAAATAACCGAATTTTGGGTGATCACCAAAGTCGACTTAAAGCTAGGTGAAATATGGATCTTGGCCCACTAGAAAATCTTCCAACGGGATTTTCCGAATCAATGATGAGGGTCATTGTTTTGAGTAAAATAGTGGGAGGCGTATTTAATTAAAGACCTTATTAAATAACTTCATGGCATGATACTTATACTTTGCATATTTATCTCTGTAGATTACCATGGCATCAAACACATCAAGTAACTCTGTCATTGCGATCCGTCCTTGAGAAGGACAAACTATCCGGAACGAATTTTTCTGGACTGGCACGGAAACTTGAGGATTGTCCTCAAACATGAGAAAAAGCTGTATGTTCTTGAGGAGCCTATTCCCGAGAAGCCCACCGGCTTCAAGTGCTCCTAGGGCTGACAGGATGCTTATAAGAAGCATCGGGATGACGCCTTAGACGTGGGCTGTCTTATGCTTGCCGCCATGACCTCCCGAGCTGCAAAAGCAACATGAGACCATGGAGGCGTACGATATGATCGTGCACCTTAAGCTGCTCTACCAAGAGCAAGCAAGCAAGAGGAACTGCCCAAAATACCTGGAAGAAAGCAAGAAGAAGAAGGGAAGTGAGACTTCCACTTCAGGTATGTTTGTTATAGAAGTCAATTTATCTACTTCTGCATCATGGGTATTAGATACCGGATGTGGTTCTCACATTTGTACAAATGTGCAGGATCTAAACAGGAGTAGACCATTGGCAAAGGGCGAAGTTGACCTACGAGTTGGAAATGGAGCAAAGGTTGCTGCTTTAGCCGTAGGGACTTATGTATTGACTTTGCCCACTGGGCTTACTATTCAGTTAGAGAACTGTTATTTTGTGCCTGCAATTAGCAGGAATATCATTTCCATTTCTTGTTTGGACAAGATTGGTTTTTCTTTTATAATAAAGAACAAAAGTTGTTCTATTTATTTGGATGATATTTTCTATGCTAGTGCACACATGAGTAATGGACTTTATGTCCTTGATCTTGAAATGCCCATCTATAACGTAAATACTAAGAGGATCAAACCAAATGAGTTGAACCCGTCTTATCTTTGGCATTGTCGTTTAGGCCATATAAATGAGAAGCGCATTTTGAAGCTCCATAAAGATGGACTCTTGGACTCATTTGATTATGAATCATATGAGATATGTGAGTCTTGTTTATTGGGAAAGATGACTAAAGCTCCATTCACCGGCAAGGTGAAAGAGCTAACGATCTTTTGGGTCTTATACATAGCGATGTATGCGGACCCCTAAACACATTAGCTAGAGGTGGTTTTCAGTACTTCATCACATTTATCGATGATTTCAGTAGATATGGATTTGTGTATCTTATGAAACATAAATCGGAATCCTTTGAAAAGTTCAAGGAATTCAAAAATGAGGTACAAAACCAACTTGGTAAAAATATTAAAGCTCTTCGATCAGATCGAGGTGGTGAATATTTGAGCCTAGAGTTTGATGATCATCTCGAGAGAGTGTGAGATTTTATCTCAACTCACTCCACCGGAACACCACAATGGAATGGTGTTTCGAGAGGAGAAATCGAACCTTGTTGGACATGGTTCGGTCTATGATGAGTCATGCAAACCTTCCAAACTCCTTTTGGGGATATGCTCTATTGACAAGCAGCTTTTACACTTAACCGTGTTCCATCCAAAACGGTAGAAAAGACACCATATGAGATATGGACTGGTAGACGACCCAAAGATGTCTTTTATGAAGATTTGGGGTTGTGAAGCATATGTAAAATGTCAAGTTTCTAATAAGCTTGATCCCAAATCTGATAAATGCTTCTTTGTGGGGTATCCCAAAGAAACCAAGGGATACTATTTCTATAATCCTTCCGAAGGCAAAGTGTTTGTCGCACGGACTGGTGTATTCCTAGAAAAGGAGTTTATCTCCATAGGAACCAGTGGGAGGAAGATAGAACTTGAAGAAATTCAAGAATCACAGAGTAGTGACCTACCATTGGTGGAACAGAGCAACCTTCACAGAATCGTCGTGGAGGAACAACCCGCTCAAAGAGCACAAGACCAGCGTAGGTCTAACAGGATACGTCACCACTGAGAGATATGGATTTCTCATGACTCCACAAGGTGATGTATTGCTCATGGATCAAGATGAGCCTGTGACCTACCAGAGGCCACATCGGCCCAGAAACCGAGAAGTGGCTTGAGGCCATGAAATCGAGATGGATTCCATGTACACCAACCAGGTATGGACCTTGGTAGAGCCACCGAAGGGGTAAAACCTATAGGGTGCAAGTGGGTTTTCAAAAATAAAACTGACATGGATGGTAAGGTACACACCTTTAAGGCGCGATTGGTCGCTAAGGGTTTCAAGCAAATTCATGGTGTCGACTATGATGAGACCTTTTCACATGTTGCGATGCTTAAATCCGCCCAGGATCTTACTTGCTATCGCTGCATACCATGATTATGAGATATGGCAGATGGATGTCAAAACTGCCTTCCTTAATGGAAAGCTTCTTGAGGATGTGTACATGACACAACCTGAAGGCTTTGACATTTCAGAGGATGCCCGAAAGGTATGTAAATTGCAGCGGTCAATCTATGGATTGAAGCAAGCTTCCAGAAGTTGGAACCTTCGTTTTGATGATGTTTGTAAGACGAAGACGGATTCATCAAAAATGAAGATGAACCTTGTGTCTACAAGAAGGTTAGTGGGGGCATTGTTGTTTTTCTGGTGTTATATGTAGATGACATATTACTCATTGGAAATGACATCCCTACACTACAAAATGTAAAGACTTGGTTAGGGAATTGCTTCTCTATGAAAGATTTGGGTGAGGCTACCTATGTATTGGGAATCAGGATCTATAGGGATAGATCGCTGAAATTGCTTGGCCTAAGTCAGAGTACATACATAGACAAAGTGTTGAGACGCTTTAACATGCATGAATCCAAGAAAGGACTCTTGCCTATGTCACATGGTATATGCCTATCAAAGGCACAATCCCCTTCCACTCAAGAAGAAAGGGATCGCATGAGTAAGATTCCATATGCATCCGCAATTGGATCTATCATGTATGCCATGTTATGTACTCGACCAGATGTATCGTATGCTTTAAGCATAACGAAGGTGTACCGCCCGATCCCGGTGAAAGTCACGTGTCTCTGTGAAGAGCATCCTTAAGTACTTGAGAAGAACTAAGGATTCGTTCTTGGTGTATGGAGGCGAGGAAGAGCTTGCTGTAATAGGTTATACCGATGCTAGCTTCCAGACCGATAAGGATGATTCCAGATCGCAATCTGGTTATGTGTTCTGCCTGAATGGCGGGGTTGTGAGCTGGAAAAGTTCGAAGCAGGAAACAGTTGCCGATTCTACTACAGAGGCTGAGTATATTGCTGCCTCCAATGCAGCAAAGGAGGCTGTTTGGATCTGGAAGTTCATTACTGAGCTTGGTACGGTTCCTGGTATTGTGGACCCCATTGATCTCTATTGTGATAACAATGGGGCCATTGCACAAGCTAAGGAACCTAGATCTCATCAGCGATCCAAACATATACTTAGGCGCTTCCATCTCATTCGAGAGATTATCGATAGAGGAGATGTGAAGATATGCAGAGTACCAATGCTTGATAACGTTGCTGACCCATTTACGAAACCTCTTGCTCAACAGAAGCATGAAGGTCACACTAGATCGATGGGCATTAGATTTATGCCTGATTGGCTCTAGTGCTAGTGGGAGATTGTTGGTGTAAGCCCTAGAGGCCAATGTATTTCTTTAGACTTACATTTGTATCTTGCTATTTCATATATATATATGATATGAGGCATTCCAGTTTATTGTGTTACTTGTTTAAACATAATAAAGTCCTTAGAATAGAAATTTCAGTTTAATAGAATATCAAGTACATGACTTGATCGTGAGACACTATTGAACAATGAAATCCTATTCTTAAATATCCGTAGTCAAGTATTTTATCAACAAGGACAATAATAATACAATTGAGACTATTATGTGTGCAGACTGATGACCATATCTCACGGGTCATGGATATGAGATATCGAGTCGCCACATAGGTACATATTAAGGTAATGATGTACTGGATTGACCCACCATGAGAACACTACATGGAGCGTTATGTGAGTGTCATAAGTAGTTCTCATAGTGACAATGGTGTATGTAATCCCTCGACCTGAAATCACTACGATCCCTACATGAGGAGTCGTGTGCTTTAATATCGTCAAACGTCATCTGTAATAGGATGATTATAAAGACGGTCATTGGGCATACCACGGGCCATGCAGAGGGATGTGAGTGACCTAGATGGAATTTGTCCCTCCTACATAACAGGAGTAATATCTGTGGGCCCCCTGATAGAGTGAGACTGTAAAATGCATGGCCGTGCTGAAACGAGTCAATATGAGATATTGACCTCATTTGTTGTTAAGTCTACTCGGGTATCAGGGAACATGATATTGAACCATACAAGGGTGACACATTCTATGCCTTGTGTTCAATATAGATATATGGACAAAGGGATAATAATGCACATGAATATTTGTCACAGAAAGGTTTCGTCAAATCACTGACTTTCTCACTACTTAGGTAGCAGTGATGTATTGCTAGATACCGCTCACTGTTTGTAATATTAAATGGGATTTAATATTACTGCTAACGTATTGGGAACCTATAGGGTCACACACAAAAGAGCGGATTAAAAGAAGCATTAAAAGAAAGTTGGACTTTCCTATTGGGCCTAGCGCATAGTAGATGGGCTTAGGTCAAATGCTGCTCACTAACTCACTTAAGGAGGTGCTACTATAAGTAGACCACTTAAGTTGTTGTGCCTAGATGGTTGATAACCTAGCCGCACAAAAGAGAATAAGAGTGAACAGCAAAGTCTCGGTTTTGAAGCTAGCACTGTGAGACAGAGACGCTTCGGTTCGTGACGTTGGACGCTCACGGAATCCGCTCGTGTGGATACCTCTAGAGACACCGTTCGTGCGGTGTTCGTGATAGACGAATTTCAACCAACAGCCATCGCTTCAAGAGGTAAACTTTCTAATCATGAATCATGACCATTCGCAAGGATCCTTCGATGGGAATTTTTCCGCTGCGTTTCTTTTGTTTTATACGCAAATTCCCAACATTCTCTTCACCCACTCGGTCCAACACAGTCATTATTTCCTCCAAATTATCCAGCTGCTTCTTTTGAAATGCTGCTTCGGTTTCTAACTTCTCTTTTAATTTCTTCAAGCTAAGCGCTGTCTCCCTCTCTCTCCTCAATTTTTTATCAACCTCTTGGATGTCAGCCTCAACCAACCGAACTATTAACCCTACATTATGTTGAAGTTCTGGCATTGGGACATCATTTTCCTTTGCTTTCTCCGCAGCATTCAAATCAGACAAATTTGTAATTACTCGAACTTGTGGCCCCCTCATATCATAAACCTTCTGAACAACCTCCGAATCTTCTTGTTGCTTACTTGCCAACAACTCCTGAGCAGTAATATACTCTTCCTCCTCTTACTTCTTCTTTTTCAACCTTGCTTGCTTTGACCATAGCATTTCTTTTGTTCGTCCAATAGTAGGTTGGGTGACTCCTGGCAAGCTATTCTTCTCTAGCTGCAAAGAAGGCAGTGGTGTAGGCCCCTTAGAGTCATTAAATCCAATACCACTATTCTTGGCCGTCAACTTTGCCTCAATAGGAGCCACAATACCTTGCTCATTCTTCCCAAGACCACACCACCTTTATAACCCATCTTCTCAAAATTTTCTCTCTCCTTTTTCTTTTCCCTTCTCATTGCCCCCTCCTTAATCTTCTTCCCGAATGCCAAAGGTACCGTAGGCAGAAAGTTATCATCATTCTCATCAAAATCATCATTTCTATCAGAGCCAGTTATCATCATTCTCATCAAAATCATCATATCAACTAGTACTTGCACCCGTGCGATGCATGGGTTATAAGTAATTTTTGTTATTGTTTGAGATGTATATATATATATATATATATATATATATATATTAACTTAAGTTTTTGTGTTATTACATTAAATTAATTTAGAGCTGTAATTACTATTTTTGATTGATTTTAGAAAGCCAAAAAGGAATTTAATTGACAATCCAAGCAATAAAAAAATACAAAATACATGACAACCAAAAGAAGCAATGTAGAAGAACAAAAATCCAACATAGTAGCACCTATAATAACTAAAAAAATAGAGTAGAGCTTTCAACCACATAAGATAGCATCACATTCCTTGTTACTATAGCAGAGAAAACACAAAATAGCAGCCCTTGCTGCAATAGCCAACCTAAGACAGTGAACAAAGGTCTTTGTTGCAAAAAAATCAGGAAACCAATTATAAGGTGAAAGTCCTCCTGTCTTGACTAAACAGTTTGCATTTGTACCTGCATCAAGACAAATTAATATGAGCTAGATAAAAAATGTGTCACCAATTATAACTATATACTCTTAATTTTTCCAAAACGTAAAATATTGATAGTAATAAATTAGTAAGTTGCAAATATTAACATATACATCATATATGCATTTAGAAACAACAAATTGCACCAACAGAGGTTACCTGTATTAATTTTTGGAACACTTCTTTGTATACTACATTTGAGGTGCTGTTTGAAACATCTCCTTCATTGTCACATATCAATATTTTCAAACCACTACGGGAAGTAACTCGGGATATTGCGACATATAGTTGTCCATGAGAAAAGATGGGGTGTGGAAGATAGACTCCAACATGTCTTAACGACTGACCTTGACTTTTATTGATTGTCATTGCAAAAGATGGGTGGTGGTGGTGGTGGTGGTGGTAGGGGTGGTGGGGGTGGTGGTGGTGGGGGTGGTGGTGGTGGTGGTGGTGGTGGGGGTGGCGGTGGTGGTGGTGGTGGGGGTGGGGGATGGTGGTGGTGGTGGTGGTGGTGGTGGTGGTGGCGGTGTGTGGTGCACCAGATTCATGACTTGCCGCGATCTAGGGCACCGGTCTGGTGCACCTGATTCATGGTTTGGCTCCGTCTGGTGCACCAGATTCATGACTTGATCCGGTGTGGTGCACCAGATTCCAGACTTGGCTCGGTCTGGTGCACCAGATTCCTGACTTGGCTCGGTGTGGTGCACCAGATTCATGACTTGGCGTGGTCTGGAGCACCAGATTCATGACTTGGCCCGGTCTGGTGCACCAGATTCCTGGTTTGGCTCGGTGTGGTGCCCCTGATTCCTGACTTGGCTCGGTGTGGTGCACCAGATTCATGATTTGGCTCGGTGTGGTGCACCAGATTCCTGACTTGGCTTGGTCAGGTGCACCGGTCAGGTGCACCTGATTCATGGTTTGTCTCCGTCTGGTGCACCAGATTCATGACTTGATCCGGTGTGTTGCACCAAATTCATGATTTGGCTCGGTGTGGTGCACCAGATTCCAGACTTGGCTCGGTCTGGTGCACCAGATTCCTGATTTGGCTCGGTGTGGTGCACCAGATTCATGACTTGGCGTGGTCTAGAGCACCGGTCTGGTGCACCTGATTCATGGTTTGGCTCCGTCTGGTGCACCAGATTCATGACTTGATCCGGTGTGGTGCACCAGATTCATGATTTGGCTCGGTGTGGTGCACCAGATTCCAGACTTGGCTCGGTCTGGTGCACCAGATTCATGACTTGACTCGGTCTGGTGCACCAGATTCCTGACTTGGCTCGGTGTGGTGCACCAGATTCCTGGTTTGGCTCGGTGTGGTGCACCAGATTCCTGACTTGGCTCGGTCTGGTGCACCAGATTCCTAACTTGGCTCGGTCTGGTGCACCAGATTCATGACTTGGCTCGGTGTGGTGCACCTGATTCCTGACTTGGCTCGGTCTGGTGCACCTGATTCCTGACTTGGCTCGGTCTGGTGCACCAGATTCATGACTTGGCTCGGTCTGGTGCACCAGATTCATGACTTGGCTCGGTCTGGTGCACCTGACTTGGCTCGGTCTGGTGCACCAGATTCCTGACTTGACTCGGTGTGGTGCACCAAATTCATGATTTGGCTCGGTCTGGTGCACCAGATTCCTGACTTGGCTCGGTTTGGTGCACCAGATTCATGATTTGCTCGGTCTGGTGCACCAGATTCCTGATTTTGCTCGGTCTGGTGCACCAGATTCCTGACTTGGCTCGGTCGGTGCGGACAGGAACCAAGGTTGCAAGGGTCTGGTGCACCGCAAAGGATCCTCGCAATATGGCTGGTACCCGTTTTAAAAATGTTGGCTTTCAAAATTTTGTCAATTTCGTTTTAAAAAATGTTGGCTTTCGATTTTATCAATTTCATGGGGTACTCGATGGTGTGGCGAGGCTGTGGGTGTGCCGTTCCTCCACCTTGGTTGTGGATGGACGTGGTGTTAGGTGATGATGCCTTCCGAGGCGGAGCCGAAGCACCAAGAGACGGGTGATCGTCCTGAAGTGGCCTTGTAGGGGGTGCTCAAACACCAGATCGGTTGAAGGCGCGTCGAAAAGGATCCTCGCGATGTTGTTGGCTTTCAAACATTTTGGCTTTCGATCAATTTTGTGGGGTACTCGATGGTGTGGCGAGGATGTGGGTGCGCGGTTCCTCGACCTTGGTTGTGGATGGACGTGGAGTTAGGTGATGGCTTCCGGGACGGAGCCGAAGCACCAAGAGACGGGTGATCATCCTGAAGTGGCCTTGTAAGGGATGCTCAAACACCAGATCGGCTGAAGGCGCATCGGAAAGGATCCTCGCGGTGTTGTTGGTTTTTAAAAATGTTGGCTTTCGATATTTATCAATTTCGTGGGGGTACTCGATGGTGTGGCGAGGCTGTGGGTGTGCGGCTCCTCGACCTTGGTTGTGGATGGAAGTGGTGTTAGGTGATGCCTTCCAGGTCGGAGCCGAAGCACCAAGAGATGGGTGATCGTCCTAAAGTGGCCTTGTAGGGGGTGCTCAAACACCAGATCAGTAGAAGGCGCATTGGAAAGGATCCTCGCGATGTTGTTGGTTTTTAAAAATGATGGCTTTCGATATTTATCAATTTCGTGGGGTACTCGATGGTGGGGCGAGGCTGTGGGTGTGCGGCTCCTCGACCTTGGTTGTGGATGGACGTTGTGTTAGGTGATGCCTTTTGGGGCGGAGCTGAAGCACCAAGAGACGGGTGATCGTCCTGAAGTTGCCTTGTGAGGGGGTGCTCAAACACCAGATCGGCTGAAGGTGCATCGGAAAGGATCCTCGCGATGTTGTTGGTTTTTAAAAATGTTGGCTTTCGATATTTATCAATTTCGTGGGGTACTCGATGGTGTGGCGAGGCTGTGGGTGCGTGGCTTGTCGACCTTGGTTGTGGATGGACGTGGTGTTAGGTGATTCCTTTATGGGGCAGAACCGAAGCACCAATAGACGGGTGATCGTCCTGAAGTGGCCTTGACAGTGGTGCCCAACACTAGATCGGCAGAAAGCACATCGGAAAGGATCCTCACTATGTTTTTTGTTTTTAAAAATGTTGGCTTTCGATATTTATAAATTTCATTTGGTTTTCTTTGGTGCGGCGAGGATGTGGGTGCTTGGCTCCTCGTCCTTGGTTGTGGATGGACGCGGTGTTCGGTGATGCCTTCCGGGGCGGAGCTGAAGCACCAAGAGACAGGTGATTGTGTTAGGGGTGCCCAACACCAGATCGCTGAAGGCGCATTGAAAAGGATCCTTGCGATGTTTTTGGTTTTTAAAATAATTGCTTTCAATATTTATCAATTTCGTGGGGTACTCGATGGTGTGGCGAGGCTGTAGGCGCGTGGCTCCTCGACCCTGGTTGTGGATGGACGTGGTGTTAGGTGATCCCTTTCCGGGCGGAGCCGAAGCACCAAGAGAGGGGTGTTCGTCCTGAAGTGGCCTTGGAAGGGGTGTCCAACACCAGATCGGTTGAAGACGCATTGGAAAGGATCCTCGAGATGTTTTTGGTTTTTTAAAATGTTGGCTTTTGATTTTTATCAATTTCGTTTGGTCCTCGATGGTGTGGCGAGGCTGTGGGTGCGCGGCTCCCCGATCTTGGTTGTGGATGGATGTGGTGTTAGGTGATGCCTTTCGGGGCGGATCCAAAGCACCAAGAGACGGGTGTTCGTCCTGAAGGGACCTTGGAAGGGGTGTCCAACACTGGATCGGCTGA
>JAUPTC010001264.1:0-26268 GCA_030762895.1 Sophora flavescens
AAGAAAATTATGATACCAATTCTCATAAAATGTATGATTGGAAAGAAAAAGGTTAAAAGCATAAAAACATTTTAATTATATATACCGAGTAATAATATAATTAATATTATATTAATTTTATAATGCGATAAATATCTTCAATTCTACAAAATATTTTAACAACCAATATATTTTTTTAGGGAACCTTGTCATTGATACATTTTTTCAGTCAAATAATATTAAAGCGGTAACAGGAACACTTTCGAGCAAATGCGTATACTGCTATACTTGATAACCAAACGTTCTATCTGAAGAGCAGCGTTGATACAGTATCTCGTAAGGATGGTTAATCTCCATCGAGGACACAGATGACATATAAGAGTTGCCCTTTCGACTAGGTTTTTAATTTCGCGTCTGTGAAGGCTGTAGGTTGAGCAACAGCAGCCCTTGGTAGGGTAGGCGTTACATGCAACTCAGATACTCTGCATGTCTATAATGACTATATTTTGGACATATGAAGTAAGAAATTGAATATAATTTATAAAATAAAAATACAGAAGTATTTTTTATGGCAAATGTTAATGTTGAATTAATGTTGATGTTAGTATTTGTCAGTGAGTGAGTTTTGAACCCTCTCTTATTGTGACCCGCTCGTAACTCCCCTACCCCAACCATAGCCCCTAAATACAAGTTTTTATCTTAATAAACAAAAAAATATATTAAAACCTTTTTTAATTAATTGTAATACTTTAATAAATGATAGTAAATGCTTCTTAATTAACCAGTTATTTTTTTTTTTGTGGATTTTCTTGGGTGTTTATAACTTGAGTCTAATTGAGTTTTATTAATTTTTGTGTTAGTAATTACAATGTTGAGATTGCTTGGATGAATTGGTCTTGGGCAGAGGAAGTGATTGTACTCTTGTTTTTAATCATTGATACATTGAGGATAACTCATATATATATTCATATAATGTTGGAAGCCATTTAATTGAGTTTTTTTAATTTTTTTTTTAATGTAGTTGTAATGCTTATGGTATGGATACGAAGGTCAAATTGTTGTGCCGCGAACATTTTAACAGTAGCCAATTAAGAAAACATGACCAAAAATGATCGATCATTATTAACTTATACTAAAATTAATACTGAAACATTAACTTAAACATTACAAGTTTTAAGTTTGGAAATCATCACTAAAAATGAATTTACCTAACCACGAAGTTGATCTTTGACTTAAATTTATAAGCTAATACTTTTATTAAAAATAAATTAATAAAATTAAATAGAATAAGAAAACATGGATACATTCCTAAAACTAATAATAATTACATTAAAATCCAAATATAAATTGAATTTATAATTTATTTAATGCATGGTTTATTATTCAAGTCAATGAAATTATTAGACTAGTTCATTAAAAGTTAAAACTTCAAAGGATGAGGCTGGGAATGAATGAGTTATGATGGTACACCCAAAGTTGACGTCCAAAGTTGACACACGGTTAATCATGTGTAAATTTTTGGTTAATTGGTTATTATCATAGTTTAATAGGTTATATGAAGCTTATTTTCCGTATAAATATTTGGTTATCATGAAACAAAATCTAGGTAATTCAATTTTTATATGATTAATAGGTGTAAATTAGCAGAATATTTACACGTGATTAGCAGCATAATGGTAGATGCTTAAAATAATTATTAGATTAACATGGTCTCGATTTTGGGTGTGCATCTATCATTTCTTCGGAAAAGAATATCCTCGAGGCTATTATTCTTCCTTTTTGGTTAAAATATATCGCCAAGACTATTCTATCACCTCATTCTGCCCAGAATTAATAAATAATGATTGTAGATGGGACCTATGACACCTTCTCTTCCTTCCTCATGACCATGACTTTCAAATGGCGATGAGGTCGGTAATAAAGTGTCAACACCAATGGCTCTCTAGTGAAGAGAGTGTGGAAGGCCGTGCGGTGGATTAGAGTTTAGAGAGAAGAGAAAGATAGAGATTACTTTATATTGGCTTGATTTGTTTTTTCTTATTCCTCTTGTATATGGGTTAGAATACTCATAATATTCTAAATCAATATACTTTATGTTTATTTAAAAAATTCTTTCTTTACTCTCTCCCGGTCATATTATAAGAAACAAGCGCAAAGAAAACACAATATATCAAGAAATGCATTGAAATAAGCTAATTATAGTATATTCATATAAATTTACAAAAATACCCTTCTAATCTTAATTAATGTTCCATTTGTATGGAAAGTTGAAACTATCTCGTAAATACTAATCCTATAAATGAGGGTAAAATTGAGGGTAACATTTAATATTTATCAAAATTGATGCATGTTTCTTATATTATGAAAAATAAAAAAAAGTATCCATTTATTTAACCTATAAGAACAAGAGGAGTATTATATAGAAAGATGTATGGATCAATAGTAGGAATGAATGGTTAGAATGGTATTTTAATCCTTAGATGAAATTTTTTTTATTGGCAATTGTTCAATAATTAGTGTGTTATGTTAGTGGATGAATTAAACCCATCCCACCTCATAACTATACGATCCATAGATGAATTGTTTTTTTCCCCCATAACAATTAAGTGGGGAAAAATTGAGGTTCTCTATGATAGTTGGACTGTACATAACATGACATATATAATATTGAAAAATACTAATAGGAATTAAATGAGAGAAATAATAGCAATAGAGAATATGGCCATCTGCATGAGGCCGTACAAAGATAATTCAGTATGTCTTCTTGTTTATCTCTTATTCTATTTTTGTGTATGTGTGTAACATCTACATGAATACCATGTAATTTAGAGTTGAATTCACAATGATTTTGATGAGAATTGATAATGTCAGTAGGAGTAAAACAGCCACGAGCTGGATACTCGATCCCAGCCAAGGCGGGGAAGGATAAAATATCGATATTATTAATCGATATTATTTTAAATAACCTTATCAGGTTATAAGAGATAATATCCCTTAAATTAAGGATAGGATATTGATATTACCTTTAATAATCGATATTATCTCAAACTCAACCTATACGGTTAAGAGATCAATTTAAGATATTATCTTAATCAATCCGATATTATCTCACACACAACTTTATCAGGTTAAAAGAGAATATCCCACTAGAATAAAAATCACATCTAAAAGAAGATTTAAGAGATAAAGGAAATATATCCAGATATCTTAACGGGATGGGGATCCTAATATAAATGGAGGAGAGACCGAGAGGAGACTCACTTTCACTAACCCGTACTCTCCCCCAAGCGTATTAGAGAAACTAGCTAAAACCTAAGAGACTATTGAAAAGTCCTTGCTCACATGGTATTATCAATACAAGATTAAGGGATTGGGATCACTTAGTATGGCAAAGGAGTTGAACCTAGAGCTAAATGGCTTTGATTCCCGTTCAGGATAGTGAGGCCGCAATACAACATTCTATCAAGCCATAATCTAAAACAACCCCATTGTTCGCTCTTGGTTTTAACGTTAAACCGAGTTCAGCAAGTCGGATCTCAGAACATTAGCGCCCAACGTGGGAACAAAAACTTTGCCTGGGCCACCGTTCTTCCGCAGCAGTATTGTCTGGTTTTAAGCATTAATCGAGAAAGGAAAAAAATTGCCGCCTGTCTTTCGACTTAACAGAACCATGTAGTGCTGAACCTAGTCCTCGTAAAGACGCACCTCAGCTACCCACAAGCGAAGGCGCACTAAATGTGTTGATGATCGAGAGCGGAAAGCAGAGTCGTGAACCGAATTCACAACCGTACACAAGATCCCACGAAAAGATCGCGACAGGTCTCACCCCAGGGGGACAAATCCGTCACGTCTCGTGGGTGCCTTGAGCTGCCGGCCTCCCACGATGGCGGGTCGCCGGGTTACGCCCGAGCCCAGAGGATGATACCCATGCGCTCTTCCAAATCTCGACCATCACTTACCTGACTAAACAGATCGGTACGATCTTAATTGAAACAAATATATAAGCAACATATTTCATAATTAATGATGCACATGAGTCACCAGACTTATGACCACAGTACTTAAAGAGAAAATGCCTAAATCAAATGCCAACAAAGTCCGGGAGCTGCGCCTCCTCAAATTGAAAATATAAAGCGATGAAACAAGGCACCAGTAAAAATGAAGCCCCCTGAGATGTAGTTTTCTACGGTGACACCAAGTGTTCGGTAAAAGAAAGGATCCATAAGCCGACCTACAAGTGAAGCAAGGATAAGAAAAAGCCGAGCTCAAGCTAAGAAAAGACTAGTCTAGTTTGGCCGAAAAGAGTCAAGACTAAAGAGGGGCTGACCCACCCTAGCCCGGAAATCGAAGCGACTCTTCGTAAACAACTAAAGTCGGCGATTCCTCCACGAGGTTCAAATCGAAGCCCGAAACTCGACCACTCTCACTTGATGTAGGAAGCGACTCCTTCCAAGTAAAAAACTTGGGGGAGTCAAGAGGCGTTCCTCCGAGGTTCAAATCGGGCGAGCTGCAGCCTCTCATCGGAAGTCGGCGACTCCGTAAATATGCTCGAGAGTCGAAGCGACTCCTCCCGGTTCAAGTCGAAGCGACTATAGCCCTCTCACTTGGAATCGAGGAGACTCTTAAAAACAAACAACTCGGGAGATGAAGAAGCGATTCCTCACGGGGTTAGATCGAGAGGCAAGCTACGACCTGCAGCTTGTAAGTCGAGCGACTCCTTCAATCAAACAACCAATTGAGCTCGACTCCCGACTACTCGGTTGAGCTCGGCTCCGACTACTCGGCGGAGCTCGGCTCCCGACCCTAGGTTGAGCTCGGGCTCCACTACTTGGTTGAGTTCCGGCTCACGACTACTCGGTTGAGCTCAGGCTCCGGCTACTCGGTTGAGCTCCGGCTCTGACAAGGTTGAGCTCGGCTCCAGGCTAGGTTGAGCTCGGCTCCCAGGCCTCTTGGTTAGACTCCGGCACTACTGGTTGAGCTCGGCTCCCGGCCACTCTGTTGAGCTCGGCTCAGGCTACTCGGTTGAGCTTCGGCCACCACGGCTCGGCCTCGGAAATGGAGAAGATGTCTTAGAGAGCTTGGCGGCCACGGCTCGGTCTAGGAGAGCTCGACCATAGTAGCTTGAGGGAATGCCTAAATCGAGAGGCAGCGAAATGCTCTCGGTGATATTGTTCTTTAAATCTAGTTTAAATCTAATATGATTTGATATGTTTTGCTCCACGCCTTTAATGTTGTGTTATGTAGCATCATATCATATTATTTATATATTTGAGCAAAGTGATGCTCGGATGATACCGCCCGAGTCACAAAATTTGCGACTACAAAGTGGTTGAGCTCAGGCTCCCTCGAAAATAATGGTGAACTCGTGCTTCCCTTCCAAAGTCGAACTTTGGCTTCCTAAAAACTCACGGTTCGCTCAGGCTCCCAGAAGGTCGAGCCAAAACTCCCTCTAAAATTTGACTAAGAGGAAAAGCGAGTCGAAGCTCCACACAATTAAAACCATAGGAAGAGTTAGACTCCTACATAAAAATCATTAGATTGAGCTCAACTCTATTTAAATGGAGCAGTGTCGGGAGAACATCTCCTTGGAAAATATAGTTCCATCAACTCGACACTCAAACACCATACTAACTCACAAAAGACTAAAGCCTAAAAGGTGACCGAGTTAAAATGGTAAAATGTATTTGTCGAGAAATGCCGAACCCTAAAAGGCAATAGCCAAAAAGGTGGCCAGAGAGCTAAAATCGACCAAGGCATTGTCAAATAGGGACTAAAAGGCAAGAGCCTAAAATGTGACCGAGGAGCTAAAATCGGCCGAGCTAAAGTCGAAATCTGGACCTAAAAGGTAAAAAAGAACCTAAAAGGTTGATCGAGCTAAAATCGATCGAGGCTAAAGTCAAAATTCCATATCGAAGTGGCAGACCAAGCTAAAATCGAAGGTAGAACCTAAAAGGTAAGCAAGAAAAACATGGAAATAGTTAACTACGATAAGGCAGAGCTCAAAAAGCTCAGAGGTCAAATTAAACGCCAAGCACAAAGGCGAGTAAAAACTTAGGAAAGTTAGCAAGTAAGTCTAAATCTTTGGGTTAAATACCATAAGTATGAAGTCTTTATCGTTCATAAAGCAAAAGTACATAGGGCATAGCCAGAGTACAAAATATCTTAAAAATTTCCTGAGTTACTCATGAGCATTCCCATAAGCAAAGACCCCATCAAGGTTGGAACCAATAGTATCTTGACAGGAAGAGAAGCGAGGGATGGCTCGACACGACCACGCGGTTCCTCTGTTCTCCTCCTCTCCCCAACTGCTCTTCATTATTCTCCTCTTCCTCATCATGAGCTCGGACAAAGGAACCATTATGCCATCTTTATTAAAATCCTTGTCCACGGCTCTCAAAAGATCAGAATCGGGAGAAAGCGCTGGATTTGTTTATAGCGCGAGAACACAAGCGCGTTCCACTTAAATCACGGGCTTTAAACCTTGACTCGAACTGAAGCTTGCAATTAGCCTTTTCATAGTAGCAAACTACGAAGATTGTCAAGGGAAAGCTTTAAAGCCTTGGCAGCCCTCTGAAGTCAATCCATTAATTTTAGAGAGCTCGGATTAAGGAGAGGAGTTAGTCTTCTCAAGCTCGACATTTCGAGTTTTCAATTGCCCATTAGCCGATCTTGTTCTTCACACTTTGCCACGGCTTTCAAGCTCATCCCGGTCCCCAAAGTTGGGCACTTAGTCTTCATGCTTTTCATTATTAAGCTCGTGGCTTGAAACACGGGTAATGGAAGAAACTCGGAGAGCATAAGCGTGTCGCGGCTTTCATGCTCGCGTCAAGGCCCTATTCTAGTAAAAGCCGAGCATATGCTGGCTTAATAATGAGAATCCCCTAAAAGGGCCGAGCTAAAATTGTCTAGCCAAGAACAAAGGCGAGAAGCCCAAAAAGCGGGAGCACATTACTCCCTCGCACCAAAAGTCGAGGGTCGGGCTATGGTCCCCTCACACTACGCCTGAAAAAGTCGAGGTCGAGCAATGCTTCCTCCCTTGCGCTAAAAATCTGAGACCAGAGCACAACACCTTCGCACCATGATAATGTCCACACAGATCATAGACCCAAGATTTGAAGGAAATCCTGGTAGTGTTCGACCCAATAGTCTGGAATCCCAAGTAAGACTTGGCTCATACAAAAATCAAGCGGTGCTCGGCCAAGTGGGCGATAACCCAAGAAAGACTTGGTTCTACAAAAAACAGTTCAGAGCAATGCTCCCGCGAATCAAAGTCCAAAGTCCTCGGCACCAAAAAGCGTGTTAAGATATGCGAGGTTGACATTTAATCTCTTTCGCTTATTTCAAGCTCGGAGCTTGGGGGGCTTATGGGGGTAAAGGGAAGGATATTATCGGAAATTACAGAGAAAGGATATCCCTTAGCCTCTGCTTCGATTGTTATTATGAAGAACTTGTATGAAAACTATTTTCTCATAAAAATTGGAAAAGATATTAGGGAAGTTTATTCTGAGACACACCTTAAGATCGGCAATATAATGACATTCAAGGTCAAGTTTCAAGTTAGTGGGTATTTCAAAAATCCACCAAATGAAAAGGGTTAAGAGCTACTCGAAGAAAATGTTAAGAGCTCTCAAAAGGATGAAAGAGAGAGCTACATTAGGAAAAAGGTGAATCAAGTTCAAACTCTCAAGATAAGCATCTTGAAAGCATCAAAAATTAAAGGATGAAATACAAGCCTGAGGTAAATTCCTAATGACCGAGTTTGAACTTTACTTTCCAAAAGATGGCACGAGGCTGAATCATTGATAAGTCGAATCTCAATGCGACTTCAAACTTGTCTTAACAAAGGTAAGATTGAAGTATCTTCTGTTTAGAACATGTTCTTGGGCCGAGATGTGAACCTCAAACACTAAACTCGAGTATTGCCGAGATGTGAAACCCGGCCCTGAGCTTGATTAGTGAGTAAGAGGATTTATACAAAATCCATTCTTTATAGACATAAGGACAAGGGAGGCTTCTTTCATAAAGCTTTGTGCTCTTTCGAGCTTAAAGCTTGGGAGCTTATATCTTGGTCGAGATGTTAAACTACGCCAAAGCTTCAAACTAAAATCTTGACGAGAAATAAAGCTAGATCACCAAACCCAAACAATCAAGGGAAATGATTACTAGACTACCTCACCGAGCCCCGAACTTAAGAATTGGCCAAAATATAAAGCTCGGCAACTTGAAGCGTCGAAGCTTCGGTTGCCGAGGTGTTCACACAAGTAAAGATGTATATAGACCGAAGTGTGAAGCTGGGTCACTTACCTTGCCAACTTGAGAAGGCTAAAGAGACCAAGTTTTCTAACCTCGTGAAGGGCCGAGGTATCAAGCTCCGCCACCGGGAAAATCAAAGAAAGATTGTTAGGCCCACTTTCCAAAGCCGCTAAACTCGAATGTTAGCCGATGTATGAAGATTGGCCATCGAAGCGTGGCAAAAAGGGGGAGAAGTCTTACTCAATAAATCCTGAACTTGGATAATTTTAAAGCCAAGCTGGCTCTGTCATGAAAACTTTACGCTGGTTGAGCTCGAAGCTTGGGGGGCTTGTGTGCTGGGCGAGAGTAAACCGACCCCAGAGCTTGGATACCTAATCCACCCAAGGGGAAGGATAAAATATGATATTATTAATCCCGATATTATCTTAAATAACCTTATCCAGGTTATAAGAGATAATATCCCTTAAATTAAGGATAGGATATTGATATTACCTTTAATAATCCGATATTATCTCAATAACCTTATACGGTTAAAGAGATCAATTTAAGATATCATCTTAATCAATCTTAATATTATCTCACACAACCTTATCCAGGTTAAAAGAGATAATATCCCTTAAATTAAGGAAATCACATCTCAAAGAAGATTTAAGAGATAAAAGGAAATATATCCAGATCTCTCTTAAAGGGATGGGGATCCTATTATAAAAGGAGGAGAGTCCAAGAGGGAGACTCACTTGCACTAACCCCGGTAACTCTCCCTTAAGTGTATTAGAGAAACTAGCTCGACCAAGGGACTATTGAAGAGTCCTTGCTCGCTGGTATTCATCAGATACAAGATTAAGGGATTGAGATCACCGTATGGCCAAGGGTTGAACCTAGAACTACGTCCGAATTGATTCCCATTGGGATACGTAGGACCGGAATACAACATTCTGTCAAGCCATAATCTAAAACAACCCCCATTGTTCACTCTTGGTTTAACGTTCTACGGTGAGATCCTGGCAAGTCGGATCTCGGCAGGAACATATAATATCATGGATTTTTTATCACGAGTTAGTTACCAAATTTACCATATATATCATTTTTTATTTTTTATATGCAATATCGCAAGCTTGAACTCAATATATAATTAAGAATTATTATATTATTTAATCATTGTTAAGTTGCCATTATCATTAAACTATC
This sequence comes from Sophora flavescens, assembly GCA_030762895.1. Taxonomy (NCBI): domain Eukaryota; kingdom Viridiplantae; phylum Streptophyta; class Magnoliopsida; order Fabales; family Fabaceae; genus Sophora; species Sophora flavescens. The sequence goes on from JAUPTC010001264.1 coordinate 9,421, forward strand.
AACATTATTTTTGTCTTTTTAGTCTACCATCAACGTTATCTAATGTATTAAATTATTAATCTTATATAATTTCGAGATGAAAATAGTCTTTCCCCCTTTTAAATCGCGGTGTACTAATTTAAATTCCTAAAAATATTTAGGACAAAAATAAGTCTTAAAATTTTTTTATCCTCTTACGGAAAATAAGAATATCTTTATGAGGTAAAATATGAACTTCGTTTTTGGTTACATTTTCCCGTTATTAAATGTTCAAGCTGGTTGCCACATAAAGATAAATACTAGTACCATTCAACTTTAGAAGACCACACATGATTGATGATTCTCCTCTTTATTTTTGGCATCATCTGCAAAAATTACCAAACACGATTTCTAAGACTCTGTAGTGGATTTTTTTTTTGGCAAAAATTCAGCGCAAAGGATGGGGTTAGGGGAACATTCTTTCTTTGTGTTTTGTTTTTGTCATTTGCACAAAAATAGTCTCAGAGAATAAACATGACTCATGAGACAAAAATACACCTTATATGATTCATTTAAAGTAACTAGTGGATTCATTTTTTTAACAATAATACAAGTCTTTCTTACACCTTAAACATTGTATGCACAAATTATATGTCAATTGTGCATCGTTCTCATATTTAATCTCCTAAATTTAATTCATGCTTATAACAATATATGTTAGGCTGAATATATAATCCATAAAAATCATTTATGTGAAAATGTTTATTATATATGACTGAACTTCAAAATATTTTGCATGAGCTCATATTCTTAATTGAGTTTTTAAATGGTTTATTCATGCATTTGACAAGTGTTACTCAAATATAGCTTTTCAATAATTCTTCCAAAAAAAATAGAACCAGGCGTTGAGTTCCATATATTCTTTTAGGCACATAATCAAATCATCAATATAGTTGGTGCATTTTCATTGTCAACACTCAAAACCACTAACCACATGTCCCTATCAACAAGGGCTTCATGTTAAAACACGCATAGAGTGAGAGTCTCTGAGACCAGAGTGTATATTAGAGGGGAGAGAGAGGACTAGCTTTATATCCATTAATCCATATAAGTACATATTTGCACATAAAATACATATTTATAATATTCTTTCAAATATTAAAACCAAAAATATATATTTTAATATTCTCTCTCTGTATTTGTTTTTCTTAAATAAAAATCATATAAATTTGTCATATATAGTTAGGATGATGAAGTTCTTTTTAATTTGGTGATGCATGCTATTTGGTTGCTTTAATTAATTTGTTATACATGCGTTCCAGTTCCTTTCATCTGTGCATGCTAATTAAGTTGATACGCTGTTCACACTTTACACAATCATTTTTATTTTTAATAATATTCTTCTTAATTTAAAATCGTTACATTATACCTTCTATTAGTAGCTTACACAATATTTTTCTTAATTTAACATCATCACCACCTTTCATTCCATTACCCGCACACTCTTTCTATATAATAGTAGTAATTCTATCTTTCTCTCTCTAAACCTCTAAAGATTGGAGCCATATTCATTCTCATCCTTTTAAGTTTTAATGAACTAGTCTAATAATTAATTTAAAGAAAAGAAACCATTAAATAATGTAATGTTAGGTTGAATATATAATCCATGAAAATCATTAATGTGAAAATGAGAATAATATGACTTAACATCAATATAGTATTCATGAGCTAATATTCTTATTTGAGTTATTTATTGGTTTATTCATACATTTTTCAAGTGTTAATCAAATATAGCTTTTCAAAAATTCTTCCAAAAATATAGAACCAGGCGTTACGCATATATTCTTTCACTACTAGAAAACTTGAATTTTCGGACGGAAATTTGGACGGAAGCGTTTTCATCCAAATTTTTTGAAAAATTCCGACGGATTGCATGTTATTTTTATATTTTCCTTAATCCGCCAGAAATTTCGAGGATTTTAACGCTTGTATTATTTTTTATATTTTCCTTGATCTGTCTAAATCGTCCGAAATTTGGACCGATTTGAAGCAGTTGTGTTATTTTGTATATTTTCCTTGATTTATCTTGGATCCATGCGAAATCCGTCCAAAATTTTGGACGATTTCAAGCCAGATTTGTTATTTCGATATTTTCCTAGATTACTCTTGCATCAAATGCAAATCCGTCGAAACTTTTGGACTGATTTAACGGATTTGTTATTTTGTATATTTTCCTTGATTTATCTTGGATCCATCAAATCCGTCCAAAGTTTCGGGACGGTTTGAAGATTTGTTATTTTGTATATTTCCCTTGATTTATCTTGGATCTGAAAATCAAGTTCAAGAAAATTTCGGACGGATTTTGAACAATTTGTTGTTTTCAATATTTTCCTAGATTAATCTTGCATCCGTTTCAAATCTGTCAGAAATTTTTGGACTCGATTTGTTATTTTCTATATTTTGCTTGATTTATCTTGCATCAGTCAAAACCGAGTCCTAAATTTTGGGCCAGATTTTGATTTGATTTGTTATTTTCGATATTTTCCTAGATTAATCTTGCATACGTCTAAATCCATCCAAAATTTTCAGACGGATTTGAACAGATTTGTCTCCTCATTTTTACAGAGAGCCGCAGCGTAAAGCCCTCCTCCTACTTCTTTTTGGGTGAAAAATTTAAATAGTATAATTCTAAACTTAATAATCTAATAGCCTATTCTATCTCGTTCACTTTGGAAAATAAGAAACCCTTCCTTCTCCGTTTGCGTATGCGTTTACATCTCACTTGTTCATCGATCATTGTCATCCTCATATGGTCAAGGTCTGCGTCTATTCATCTCCATCGATCATCCGGCCTCCTCTGTTGCTTGCTTTTTTTTCTCTTGCTAGGCGCTCCATTCATCTCCATCTCGTCTGCGTTTGTTGAAAAGCTTGGTGAGCGAGGCGGTATGTTTCTTTGTTGAAAAGCTCTTGGAGACTTTTTGAAAAGGTTGGTGCTAACCTTTAACCTTCAATATTTTGGTATATGTATATGATGGCTATTGTCCCTATTTTCTTCCATTGATACATTGTACAGTTTGAGGTTTGAGTAACAATGATTTTTACTCTATTGGAAATTTTAATGATGTTTCTTGCACTCTCGTATGCTCTGTCTTTGTATTTGTTATCTTCTTTTGTAATTGAATGAATTTATTGTTGCTCTCAAGCTGTTTGGTGAAACACCTGAACCACTATGTAGTTTACTTTGATTGGTGATTTACCCTCTTGCCTTCTTTATCATGAGATGGTCTGATCCTTATGATGTGTGCAAGGTTTATGAAATTTGGAATTATTTTCACTTATGAGGATCTTTGGAGCACTTCCACGCCTCTTAGGAGTGCTATCTTCCTATCTCGGATCATCACCGAAAGCCATCTTAAGCTTTAGCGAGAGAAGGTAAGAGCTATCTCACTTTTACCCTCACTCATATCTGTTTTTCTGCTCTTGATGGATATCATTAACTTTGCTAGTTGATTAATATAAACAAAATCTAGGGGTTGAATTTTCAGAACAATATATGTTAATATCCGGCCTCTTTAAACAATCATTATGAGAACATTATTATATGACATTTGTGCTGGCAAAAATTCTTGGTGGTGATGAATGATGTTTTTTGGATATTGATTTTGATACTTATGAGTTTGGCCTTATGACCCTTTCTCTTCCTTAGAACACCTGGCCTTCAGTCTAATCCAACCCTCATTGGAGAAATACCTCCAAGTTTGGGTAGTGTTGCTAGTCCGAGAGTCTTGAGCCCGTCCCGAGCGACTTACAAGGAAACATCCCAAGACAGATTGGTGGTTTGGTTTGTCTAGAGCAACTTGACCTCGGTGGAAGAATACCTTTGATTTAGGAAAGCTTAAGAGGTTAGTCTTGCTTGATATGAGTCATAATTTTATTGGTGGGGCTATTCTAAACACTTGTCAAGTTTGGAGTATTTAGAATATTTACTCATTGATGACAACCCCATCAAGGCAGGGATACCCCTCTTCATAGGGAACCTTTGGAAGCTCAAAAGTGAGCTTCAGGGTGTGGATTGATTGGCTCCATACCCAATTCTTTCTCTTCCTTGAAAAAACCTTTCATCTCTCCTTGGATAACAATAGCCTCAGTGGCCCAACTAGAAATTATAGGCTCCGACTTTTTCCATTATAGAGAGTTAGATATATGGAAGAACCACTCAGTAAGGCATGTCTTAGTGGTATTTATTTTAGAGTTTGTCAGTTTTCTTATGTTAAGAGTGGGGAGGTAATAGAGTTGCTCACTTGCTCATGCCTTAGCATCACTAACTTTCTATTTCAGGGACACCACTTGGGTAGAGGATGCTCCATTTTCAATCAACAATCTAGCTATGCTTGATGTATTAGCTTTGGCTTCACTTTTATATTTATAATCCTATAACTAATTGATCACCAAGATATAGTCCTATTTATAAGGTTGGGCAATTTGAATCCTAAACCAATACAAAAACCAGATCAAATCAGTTGTTGAAGATCCATAGAATGCGGTCACGGCCGTGATGGGCATCACGGCCTGGCCGTGACAGACTCTGCCTAGTAGGGGTCTGGCTCAGTTGACATGTCACGGCCGTGATGGGCATCACGGCCTGTCCGTGACAGCTTCTGCCTTACTAAATGGTCTGTCACAACCGTGATGGGTATCACGGCCGGGCCGTGACAGATTCTGCCTAGAAGGGGTCTGGCTCAGTTGACATGTCACGGCCGTGACAACTTCTGCCTTACTAAATGGTCTGTCACGGCCGTGATGGGTATCACGGCCGGGCCGTGATAGATTCTGCCTTGAAGAGGTCTGGCTCAGTTGACATGTCACGGCCGTGATGGGCTTCACGGCCTGGCCGTGACAGCTTCTGCCTTCAATGCTTCACTAAATGGTATGTCACGGCCGTGATGGGTATCACGGCCTGGCCGTGACAGATTCTGACTTTTCATTCTTCCATTTCTCCTAGTTTATATATAACATGAATTAGTTTCAATTCTATTCAATGATACATATATGCCTTGTTAAATTTTTATTTACATGATACAGAATATGGAAATTCCCGAGCATCGAAAGTGGATGTATAATAGACTTCTTCCAAATCGGGGGGGATTAAGTAGGGAATTTGTAGAAGGTGTCCGAGATTTTGTTAACCAAGCAACTAGGCAACCTCAATATTCTCTTAATGGTAGTACACTTAGGTGTCCTTGCAAAAAACATGGAACCAAAGCTTTCTTAACTCCGGATGAGGTTATGGTTGATTTGTATAAGCATGGTTTCAAGCCAAGCTATTGGTGTTGGGATTCACATGGAGAAAGGTCATTGAGTTCAAATGATAGAAACGCAAGCAATGTGCACGGAGAAGGTACATGTAGTCAGTCGTTAGGTACTGAGCCACAAAGAAATCCATGTGAATTAATGATTTTTGATGCTGTTGGGCTAGAAATTATGGGCGAGATCGAGACACATGGAGGAGCCTACAAATGGGGAAGCAAAGAAATTTTATGATTTGTTTCACTGCACAACGAACAATATGGGAAGTTTGTGTTGACCACTCAGAATTATCTATGGCTGTTAGAATGATGAATATTAAAGTCGAAGGGAATATATCACAACAAAGCTTTGATGATATACTTAAAGCTATGAAGGAAGGTATGCCTAAGGATAACTTGCTCGTCCCTAATTTTTATAGAGCGAAGAAGTTGGTATCAAAACTTGGGATGGGCAGTAAACAAATAGATTGTTGCATTAATGGTTGTATGTTGTACTATAAAGATGACCTAGTAAAAAAAGACTGTCGGTTTTGCCAAGCTCACGATACAAGGTAGGTAAGGGTGGTAAGGAGGTGCCTTTAAAGCGTATGCATTATCTACCACTCACACCCAGGTTAAAGAGATTATATGCTTCTATGAACTCTGCACGTCATATGAGATGACACTATGAGCATCAACAAGTTCAAGGTGTCCTCGAACACCCATCATCGATGCGAAGCGTGGAAGCATTTTGATCAAACATATCCACAATTTCTCTCGAATCACGCAATGTGAGACTTGGATTATGTTCTGATGGATTCACTCCTTATGGTCAATCTGGTTCACAATATTCATGTTGGCCAGTAATTGTGACTCCTTACAACCTTCCGTCTTGGATGTGTATGACAACTGCTTATTTGTTTTTGACCATGATCATTCCTGGTCCTCGTAATCCCAAAAGTAAGATAGATGTGTATTTGCAGCCTTTGATTGATGAGCTAAAGTTATTGTGGGAAGAGGGCACTTTAACCTATGATATTTCTACAAAGCAAAATTTTGTAATGAGAGCTGCACTAATGTGGACAGTTAATGATTTTCCTGCGTATGGAATGTTGTCAGGATGGATGACAGCAGGGAAATTGGCATGTCCATATTGCATGGAACACTCAAAGGCATTCCGACTGAAGCATGGTGGGAAGGCATCATGGTTTGATTGCCACAGACAATTCTTGCCAAATGATCACATATTTAGAAGAAATAAAGATGCATTTTACAAGAATAGGGTTGAGAGATCAGAACCGCCTCCTAGGTTGACTGGGGAGCAAATATGGCAGCAAATTCATATGAAACCAAAGATAACCGAGTTTGTTCAAATTCAAATACCTGGGTATGGAATTGAGCATAATTGGACAAAGCGAAGTATATTTTGGGATTTACCGTATTGGAGCACTAATTTATTTCGCCATAATCTCGATGTAATGCATATTGAGAAAAATGTATTTGATAATGTGTTTAACACTGTTATGGACATTCAAGGCAAGACTAAAGATAATTTAAAGGCAAGAATGGACTTGAGAGAGTATTGCAAACGCAAGGATTTAGAACTACATGAACAAAATAATGGGAGGATAAAAAAGCCCAAGGCAAACTACACATTTACTTTGGAACAGAAAAGAGCAATTTGTGAATGGGTGAAGGGTTTAAAGATGCCCGATGGATATGCATCAAACTTGGCTAGATGTGTGGACATGAAGGAGGGAAAGTTACATGGAATGAAAAGTCACGATTGTCATGTGTTCATGGAACGTTTGCTTCCAATTGCTTTTAACACATTGCCAGAGCAAATATGGAAGGTTTTAACTGAGCTCGGTCAATTCTTTAGAGATTTATGCTCAACATCAGTAATGGTAGATGACCTTATTAGACCTGAACAAAATATTCCAATTGTGTTATGCAAACTAGAACGCATTTTCCCTCCTGGTTTTTTTGACTCAATGGAACACTTACCTATTCACCTGTCATATGAAGCAAAGGTCGGTGGTCCAGTGCAATATAGATGGATGTACCCTTTTGAGAGGTATTGCCTCGTCACACTTGTAACAAAAAAAAAAGTTTAGTTTATTGTGTTCTTTTGTAGTTTTTTTTTTTGTGTCCATTTTAGTCTCACATGAAACCATTCTTTCTTTATGGTAGGTTCCTTCATCACCTTAAAAAGAAGGTTAAGAACAAGGCTCGTGTTGAAGGATCTATAATTGAGTCATACCTTATTGAGGAGATTTCTCAATTTTGTACTTACTATTTTGAGCCAAAAGTACAACCTTACCATACCAGCATTGGAAGAAAAGATTCTACGAGTGAAGATGATTTGGTAGAATCGACCTTTTCCATTTTCAATTTGCCTGGCCGTTTTACTGGTGGATGCAAAACTCATTTTTTGGAGGATAGGGAATTTACTGCTGCCATGAATCATATATTAATTGATTGCGATCAGATTCAACCATATATTAAGTATGTAGTTTTAAAATGGACATACATCATTTGCTAATATAGTTTGACTAATGTCATGAATTTAATTGAATGAAATTCATGTCACAATAGGATATTTGTGGAGACATTGCGTATTGTTCATCCTAATATGAGTGATGAACAAGTTGATAAGTGCATTGAAGAAAACTTTGCAACATGGTTGAAAGATTATGTAAGCCTTTATTTTGAAATAGATCTACATAGATACTATATTTTGAATGTAATTTTAGTAACACTCTTATTGTTGAATGATTTTATGTAGGTTGACAATCCTTCAAATAATGTGCTAGATTCAAATATACATGCCTTGTCATAGGATCCTTTAAGAATTGTAAAAACTTGGCCTATTTACTTTGTGAATGGCTTCAAATTTCACACAAAAGCACATTCAATTGGAAAGTCTACTATGAATTGTGGAGTATGTGTTAAAGGTACATGATATGGTGAATATGAAAAAGACTTCTATGGCCAACTTGAAGAAATGATCCAAATTGAATATCCTGGATTACCATTAAAAAGGGTTGTGTTGTTCAAATGTGAGTGGTTTGATCCTATAATTGGTAGAGGAACAAAGGTGGATAAACAATATGGTATCATTCAAGTTCGGCACAATAGACGTTATGGAAAATATGATCCATTTATTGTTGCACAAAAGGCAATTCAAGTGTATTTTGCTCCACATCCAATAAGAACTAGGAACAATGCAGATTGGTGGTTTGTAATCAAAACCAAAGCTAGGGGTGTGATTGAGGATCAACAAATTGGTGACTTTGCATGTCAAGAGGATTTCACAAATCAAAATTTGGGTCACATCTCAATTGACCTTGATATACCTATTACATTACTAGATGATGATGGAAGATTTGATGAGGTTGATGGATTTTATGATGGTGGCCATAATTTTATCAATGATGATGATGATGATTATGATGATGACAATGATGATAGTGAGGAGGAGACGATGGATGATGTGCTAGATGAAGATGAAGAGTTTAGTGATACAAGTGACAATGAGGAATAAATTTATAGTTGTTTTGCTGTACTGGTTTTTTAATGGTCTCGTATGTATGTTTTTGATGACATATTTCTGGTTTGGGTATAATTACTGTTTTGGTTAATCTTTAACACTTGTGCTTAAGTTTTGCTCTTTTATTCATAAATAAATATGCTTTGCTTATCATAAAATATTATATATGTAAATGTATTTGTCATTTTAGATGTCAGGTAGAGGTACCAATAGAGGTGGAAGGACTTTGTCCTCTCGAGGTCGACGCTCATCTGGTAGAGGTGGAATTGCTGTACAAGTTGCACCTATATTACCACCAACCATACCATCTACACAAGTACCCATAAATCCATCATCATCACATGTCTTGCCTACACCATCACCACATGTGAACACGACATCAGTATCACCATCACCATCACCATCACCAACCCCAACCCCAACCCAAATACCATCACCACATGTGAACACTACATCATCACCATCTGTATCACCATCACCATCACCATCACCATCACCAACCCAAATACCATCACCGCCACCTAGTCTACCTCAAACTTCTGAACAAACTTTGCCAAATACTCAATCATCCATCATCGAATCTCAGGTTGATGGACATGTTGATCAAGAATGTCTTCCAGAAATAAAGCCTTATGGAGATGAGTAAGTACAACAATATTATTAAGTGAAAGCTATGAACTTATAGTATTGTAAAGTATGATTAACGTGCATATATTTCTTACAATGTCTTTTACACTAACAGGTTTAATCCATCATCTACTGTTCGTTTCTTAACTACTGCCATTAAGAGCAAGTTAGATTGGTTTTGTCCTACTTGGGGACATTCAACTACTGATATGCGAGATTTGTGGTTTCAAGAATTTAAGGTAAATATGATATTAGATAATATATGTCATTAATATATTGTATCAAAGATGGTTTGCAGAATTTATGGTTGCTTACATATCATATCAATTTTATTTTCTTTTTTAGAAGAACTGTAGATGGGAACCAAAATATGATGCAAGGATTCGTCAAATTTTTGACATCAAGGGAGAAGCTCGATTTAGGAGTATTATGTATGAAGAGTGGAAAAAATATGAAAAAAGTCAAGAATACAAGCCAAAGTACATTCCTATACCAATATGGAATCAACTAATACATTATTGGGCATCAGATAAGAAGTTTAAGAATTTGTCTGCGGCAAACACTGCAAATCGTGCTTCAAATGAAGGTAGCTCTGTGCATATCTGGTGGTTCTATATCTATGGGTGAGCATGCACGTAGAATGGTAAGACACTTGAAATTGTTTGCTTGAGTATTTAATTTTATGAACTATTGTGAATTTTCTCATTGAAGTTATGACAAAGTGTAGGAGGTAGCTACACAGGTCAAACCTTCCATAGAAGAAGTGTTTGCTAAATGCCATTTGAAAAAGGAGAACACTTGGGTTGATAATAGGTCTGAGAATGCCATGGTATGTGGTGTTAACTTTAATTTTTCTATAACTTTTGTTGCATGCATGGTTCAAAATTGTTTGTTAGTGAAATGACTAACAAAAGTCAAACTGTAATGTTTTGTAGGAAATTTTAAAAAGAGAAAATCAGAGCTTTTAGTATTGTCATTGTGTCAACATAAGGATGGTGACGGGTTGTCTTGTGAAAGCCAAAATATGCCCGATGACTTGACTATTTGGAAAGAAGTAGTTCCTAAAGGCAAAAAGGGACATTATATGGTCTAGGTTCTATAGGAACAAATATCTCTTCAAAGTATCTTTGTCAATTCATCATCAAGTGCATCTAAGGACACAAACACGGAACAAGAGCTAGTAAAGTGGCAGGAAAAGGTTAAAGAGCAAGAACTTATAAATCAAGAGCAAAAGCGTAAGTTGGAGGAGCAACAAAAGAGGATTGAATCAACTCGAAAGTTTGGTTGTTGCTTTATTTGGGAAGTTAAATATGCCACTACCTCCAAACTTTGTTTCTCGCGACAACTATGCAAGACGGATCAAATGAGACTAGTGAGCCCTCTAATGGCGACAATGATGATAATTTTAATGTTGATTGATGGCTTTGATCTAGATTTGTGAGTCCTTAAATGTCTCTACTTTGTTTTGATTTAATATAGATTGATGACACCTTGATGACACTAGTTAGTTTTATGTTGTTTTAGATCGATAAACATATTACTCTAGTTTGTGTTACTTTGTTTGACTAATGAGTACTTTGATCATAGTGGTTTGTTTTATTGTTCTAGAACTAGAATGATGAAACACTTATATGAATTTAGTTTATGTGATTGATCATGACTGTTAGGTAAAAATATTAATGGTATACTTGATTGTTCTTCACAAGGTTAATGTCTTGTTTGGTGATTTGTTCAAATATGTCAATTTTCAATTCAGTTTTATCTCAATCTGTGTGAAACTAAAACTTGAATAATGATTTTGATATTTCATCTCAGTGTTGTTTCAAAAGTAAATTAAGTCAATTTATAAATTTGAGTCAATTTCCTTTATAAAAAATAATTTTTATTAAATTTGTTCAAAATTCGTCTCAAAAGGATAAACGTTTCTGTCTTAAATCCGTGGGAAATCTGTCCCAAACAAAATCACAACATCCGTCCCAAATCCGTCCGAAAAATAACCAACAAAATCACAGCATCCGTTCGAAATCCGTCCAAAAAATCACCAACAAAATCACAACATCCGTCCCAAATCCGTTGGAAAACAAAAATAAATCCGTCCTAAATCCGTCCGAAAAATAACCAACAAAATCACATCATCCGTCCCAAATCCGTTGGAAAACAAAAATAAATCCGTCCGAAAAATAACCAATAAAATCACACCATCCGTCCCAAATCCGTTGGAAAACAAAAATAAATCCGTCCGAAAACTAACCAACAAAATCACAGCATCTGTCCCAAATCCGTTGGAAAACAAAAATAAATCCGTCCGAAAAAATAACCAAAATCCGGATTTCCACGTTGTCCATATTCCGTCCGAAATCCGTCTGTAAATATTTTTGGACAGAATTTGGGACGGATTTTATAATTTCCAACGAGGCTTTTTCAGACGGGTGCCATTCAGTCCGAAATTCGTCCGAAATTAATTATCCGTCCGAAATTTGTCCAATTTCTGTCCGAAATCCGTCCGAAAAAGATGAATTTCTAGTAGTGTTTTAGGCACATAATCGAATCATCAATATATTGGTGCATTTCCGTTGTCAGCACTCAAAATCAATAACCACATGTCCCTATCCAACAAGGGCTTCATGTTAAAACTTGGTTTGGTTTGGTTTGGTTTGTTTTTTCTTATTCCTCTTGTATATGGGTTAGAATGCTCATAATATTCTAAATCAATATACTCTATGTCTCTATGTTTATTAGAAAAATTACTTTACTATTATATAGAAAGAGTGTGTGGGTAATGGCCGGAATGAATGGTAAGAATGGTATTTTAATCCTTAGATGAAATTTTTTATTGGCAACTGTTAATAATTAGTGTGTTATATTAGTAGAGGAATTAAACCCATGATCACCTTATAACTCTCGATCCTTAGATGAATTGTTTTTTTTTCCCTACATAACAAATTAAGTGGAGAAAAATTAAGGTTCTTATATGACAGTTGGACATAAGTAGATAACACATGACATATATAACAATGAAAAATTATTAAGAGGAATTAAACTAAGAGAAATAATAACAGTAAGAGAATATGGCCATACGCGCATGAGACCGTACAAAGATAATATCCATAATTAAGAATTTAATATCCATGTCTATGACTATATATATACGACATTTATATAATTAATACTATATAATATAATAATCAACCTTGAAACCCCGTTTTGTTCCCCTTTGAGCACAGAGTGAGAACCCTCAGTGACAGTACCTCTATATATACCCCTGGAAAATTCATATTTCATAGAAAAAGAGCCCTTGAAAGTGTTAGAACAAAATGAGTGCATCAAGATCGAAATCACCCAATGCCCCCAGCTACATGGATGTCAAAGTTAACAATAAGGGTGAACTCATTGCAGCCAAGGAGAAGCTACCCAAACAGCCACAGGGTACAATCCTTCGCGTCTTCATTGGAAATAGTGTGAAGCAATCGATGACGCGAGAAATACGGAGGATGGCCAATAAACTGAAGATAGAGGTTATTCCTGCTCCAGACAAGGAAAAAGATTAGGTGGAGTGGACTCATAATTTAGCCTATTATATTATTATAATAATATATATTTATAATGCTATATAGAATGAGTTTGTTTTTAACTATCTTTATCTGTTTTTATGGTTTCTTCTTTTTCATGGGTAAGGTCTAATATCCCCATGTTTTTTTTGTTTTTCTCTTGCTCTTTTATGAAATAAATTAGGAAGGGTACTCTTTTTCCTTTGATGATTTTATCTCTAAGGAGAGTTTTGCATCAAAGGTTTTAATGAGGCCCTTTCCTTTATAAAAAATAAAATAAAATTTGGTTGCTTGGTTTGTTGGTGTCTGAATCCAACATAGGGTGTTTTTAGGACCTTTAGGTATCTATATATATCGTTCATGTACACACTCATGAAATATATATGAAATTAATGCAATTACATTAATATTTCTCCTCGTATATTTAATGGATGTTTAATCAATATGCAGTTTGTATTCTTTATGATGGTGTTATTTGTGTTACAAACGCCTTTCATTCCATTACCCACACACTCTTTCTCTATGGAATTCAAGAACAAAAATTTTAGTTGATTTTGAAAATTTATGTCAAGCAAAGCATTGCAGTCTTTATCTAAAATATGTGTAAACCCAAACGACATTGACAATTTCTTCGCGAAGGTTCCTCTCAGGTTTCTCAGCAAGTGAGAAATGAAGGGTCATGAGCTACTTCATGCACAACTTGAAAATCTAGGCCTTTATACCACAAGTTGTATAAAAAAAAAAGCATTATTAGGAGGAACATATTTAACCCTATAAAAATTTAAAGGAGAAATGAGGAACATTGCTGGGCAAATCTCGAGACTTAGTGGCATTCTTCTCAGACTTTCTCATTTCCTAAATGCCAAGTAACACAATCAATGGGAAGCTGAAGCTAAAGAGAATTAGAACTACTGCTCACAACACTTAATACTGACTCAGGAACAATATATTTGTCCTCGGTCCTCACCCATTGAGTCCAAATAAGAAAAATTTTAAGCCATTGGAACGTTGAGGAGGTGGAAAGGCATGGAGAAATGGTTTTAACTTTTAATGTAGTGAAACTGACTTTTTAATGATGTTATTAGCGTATATTTGAAGAGGTGGGGAGACATGGAATAATGGATAAGTAACCAAATGCAAAAATTTTAAGATGGAATATAAATGAAGAATGGCATAAGAAATTGAAAGGGCAGCCTCTAAACTAAAGTTGCAAAAAAGAGAAGAGAGTGTTGGTAGTTTCTTAGTGCTCAAGTCAATCTGTTTTAGAGTGACACATCATATTATTTTTTTATGTGACAAAATTAGGCTTACATGGCAAATAAAGAGATTAGGGGTCAATGCGCGGGTCAGTTTTAATATATTATAATAGATAGTAGTAATTCTATCTTTCTCTCTCTAAACATCTAAAGTTTGAGCATATTCATTTTCATCCTTTTAAGTTTTAATGAACTAGTCTATTACTTTAAAGAAGAAAACATTCAATAAAATTGTCCACTATTTACTTTAACAGTGACGACCAATAACTACTGATCTTAACAACTCCTTCTATCAACTCTGAAACACAAAGAATGGTCTGAGAATGGTACTATTATTTTATCTTTATGTGGCAACCAGATGAACATGACAATAGCGGAAAAATGGACCAAAAACGAGTTTAAAATGAATAAAGGACGATAACAGTCATTCAAGGCTATTTGATTTTCTCAATAAGCAAATGTAGATGGGCAGGGTGTTCTTGTTTGGTAACACCTATCAATATTTTCAAAAAAAAAAAAAGAGCTGATCCTTCTTCTTTTTTTTCTTTTCTTTTTTTTTTTAAAAAAAAACTTGAAAAATAGAATAGGAAAAATAAAAATGAATTGTTTTCAACGTGCCTTTTTATTTTTTTTAAATGTTAATTTGTAATATTTCTATACTTTATGTCAATAAGATTTTGGTGATGTCTCTATTATATGATAAGCTTCACTTATGCGTGATAAAAAAAAGGCCAATTCAATTACAATGGTCTGTTAGCTCTGAAATTCAAATTTTTTTTTTCTTTTTATAACATACATAAGCAATAAATTATTCTTAGAAGGATAATAACCAAGGTTTATAAAACCGGACCGACCATCGAACCGGTGAAGGCAGCGGTTCAAGGTTCAATGGTCCAACCGAGGTTGAACCGTGGTTGAACCGGTTATATATACTTCACTTACAAATGTCATAACTCAACATATATAACATTCAAAATGACAAAACCAAATCAAATATGTCATCAAAGTCATCAAACCATAACATTTAAGTTCAACAAAAGTGGACAATGTTTATTGGAAAGTGAAAACTAAATAACAGATACATCAAACATCATAATATTCATTGAGGTTGACTCCTTCATATTCAAACACGTCAGCCATAGCATCTTCACTAATTTGAGTAATATCTTCACCACCACCACCACTTTGAAGTTGAATCTCTATAGCATCAAGTTCTTCATCACCTAATTAAACAACAAACAAGTAGAAAAATAAAATTTCAACACTAAAATAATCAAGTTACATACAAAACATGTTCGATATAATTAAACATTAACCTTCGTTGCTTCTTGATGAATCACCAACTATTGGAATAGCACCACTATCATGATAAAGAACATTTTCAATCTCATCAATATCAAGTTCAGGAGAGGGTTCTTCATCAATCACCCAAAAATCAACTTCATCAATGGATTCATAATCAACGGGATCACGACATGCCTTCTTGTAGTGTCCCCTATAACAAAACATTACAATAGCAAAAAGCAGAATTATTATGCTTTTCAAAAAAACTAAAAGTAATGTTTCAACTTTTGACATAATGAAATTTGTATACCTATTCCTCAAACGCAAGTTATAAGTAACATAAACAATATCATTCAGTCTCTGATGTTCAAGTCTATTTCTTCTCTTTGTATGGATGCGTTCAAAGACACTCCAATTTCTATCACACCCCGAAGAAGAACAAGTTTGGCTAAGAAGACGAATTGCCAACTTTTACAATATTGGAGCACTACCCCCATACATTCTCCACCATTCATCTACAAAACACATTTAGTTAAATAAAACAAGAAATATACATAACTATGTAAGTTTAAAACATTATTTAAAAATTAAAACTATAAATTGGTACTCACCAGGTTGTATCTCCTTTGCCACTTTAAGAGCACTTTCACGACTAAAAGATCCTTGTCTTTCAGGATACACTTGCAACTATTTAATGGCTTTGGCCACATCGGGACAAAAAGCTTGTATATCAAATAAATCAAGAAGTGCTTGCATGACCCTACTCTTATCACAATACTTGTCATCATAAATGAATGCGGGGTTTAAAAAGTATGAAGCTGCATGAAGATTGCGCTTCAAGTGCTTATCCCATCGAGTCTTAAGAATATCCGTGTATGGTTTATACAAGTTCTTTCTATGCTTAAACATTTCCTTTATTGCATTTTTTGCCCTTTGCATGCCCTCATAAACATAACCATTAGAAGGTTTTTCATCCCCATCTACAATTCTTGGTAATCTAATGATGGGAGCCATAAGTTTGGCAATCATAAAACATTCATTCCAAAATTTATTATCCAAAATGATAGCACTAACAACTTTTCCTGCTGTACCCTTTGCTAACTTATGGCTAGTAAAGTGTTTGTCCACAACCAATGCTTGCAAATCATGCTTATGCTCATGAATATTTTTCAATGTGATAAAAGTAGTAACAAATCGAGTCGTTCCTGGACGTACGATTTCCTTCCAACCTTCTCTTTTTCTTAGCCAAGATAAGAATACTATATGATTGTACAGAAACACGGTTACCTTTGAAGCTTTTTTGGCAAGCTCTGCAACATAAGGCATACTAGCAATAT
>JAUPTC010001265.1:0-26255 GCA_030762895.1 Sophora flavescens
GGCTCCAATAGGACCAAAGAAGTACAAATTGGCACAGTTAGGTCCTTTATGACCTAACAAGTCCATTTGGGCTATATTAGGATCAAAAAAGTCCATTTGGGCTCTATTAGGGTCAAACAAGTCCATTTGGGCTCCATTAGGACCAAAGAAGTATAAATTGGACCAGTTAGGTCTTATATGACCTAAAAAGTCCATTTGGGCTCTATTTGGATCAAACAAGCCCATTTGGGCTCCAATAGGACCAAAGAAGTACAAATTGGCCCAGTTAGGTCCTATATGACCTAAAAAGTGCATTTTGGCTCTATTAGGACAAAAAACTTTATTTGAGCTCCAATAGGACCAAAGAAGTACAAATTGGACCAGTTAGGTCCGATATGACCTAAATAGTCCATTTGGGCTCTATTAGGATCAAACTAGTCCATTTGGTGTCCAATAGGACCAAAGAAGTACAAATTGGCTCAGATAGGTCCTATAAGACCAAAAAAGTTCATTTGGGCTCTATTAGGATCAAACAAGTCCGTTTGGGCTCCAATAGGACCAAAGAAGTACAAATTGGCCCACTTAGTTCCTATATGACCTAAAAAGTGCATTTGGGCTCTATTAGGATCAAATAAGTCCATTTGGGCTCCAATAAGACCAAAGAAGTACAAATTGGCCCAGTTAGGACCTATATGACCTAAAAAGTTCATTTGGGCTCTATTAGGATCAAACAAGTCCATTTGGGCTCCAATAGGACCAAAGATGTACAAATTGGCCCAGTTAGGTCCTATATGACCTAGAAAGTCCATTTGGGCTCTATTAGGATCAAACAAGTCGATTTGGGCTCCAATAGGACCAAAGAGGTACAAATTGGCCCAGTTAGGTCCTATATGACCTAAAAAGTCCATTTGGGCTCTATTAGGATCAAACAAGTCCATTTGGGCTCCATTAGGACCAAAGATGTACAAATTGGCCCAGTTAGGTCCTATATGACCTAAAAAGTTCATTTATGCTCTATTAGGATCAAACAAGTCCATTTGGAATCCATTAGGACCAAAGTAGTACAAATTAGCCTAGTTAGGTCCTATATGACTTAAAAAGTCCATTTGGGCTCTATTTTGATCAAACAAGTCCATTTGGGCTCCAATTGGACCAAAGAAGTACAAGTTGGCCCAGTTAGGACCTATGTGACCTAAAAAGTACATTTTGGCTCTATTAGGATCAAACAAGTCTATTTTGGCTCCAATAGGACCAAAGAAGTACAAATTGGACCAGTTAGGTCCGATATGACCTAAATAGTCCATTTGGGCTCTATTAGGATTAAACAAGTCCATTTGGGCTCCAATAGGACCAAAGAAGTACAAATTGGCCCAGTTAGGTCCTATATGACCTAAAAAGTCCATTTGGGCTCTATTAGGATCAAACAAGTCCATTTGGGCTCCATTAGGACCAAAGAAGTACAAATTGGCCCAGATAGGTCCTATATGACCTAAAAAGTTCATTTGGGCTCTATTAGGATAAAACAAGTCCATTTGGGCTCCAATAGGACCAAAGAAGTACAAATTGGCCCAGTTAGGTCCTATATGACCTAAAAAGTGCATTTGGGCTCTATTAGGATCAAACAAGTCCATTTGGGCTCCAATAGGACCAAAGAAGTACAAATTAGCCCAGTTAGGTCCTATATGACCTAAAATGTCCAGTTGGTCTCTATTAGGATCAAACAAGTCCATTTGGGCTCCATTAGGACCAAAGATGTACAAATTGGCCCAGTTAGGTCCTATATGACCTAAAAGGTACATTTGGGCTCTATTAGGATCAAACAAGTCCATTTGGGCTCCAATAGGACCAAAACAGTACAAATTGACCCAGTTTGGTCCTATATGACCTAAAAAGTGCATTTGGGCTCTATTTGGATCAAACAAGTCCATTTGGGCTCCAATAGGACCAAAGAAGACCAAATTGGCACAGTTAGGTCCTTTATGACCTACCAAGTCCATTTGGGCTCTATTAGGATCAAAAAAGTCCATTTGGGCTCTATTAGGGTCAAACAAGTCCATTTGGGCTCCATTAGGACCAAAGAAGTACAAATTGGACCAGTTAGGTCTTATATGACCTAAAAAGTCCATTTGGGCTCTATTTGGATCAAACAAGCCCATTTGGGCTCCAATAGGACCAAAGAATTACAAATTGGCCCAGTTAGGTCCCATATGACCTAAAAAGTGCATTTTGGCTCTATTAGGATCAAAAAAGTTTATTTGGGCTCCAATAGGACCAAAGAAGTACAAATTGGACCAGTTAGGTCCGATATGACCTAAATAGTCCATTTGGGCTCTATTAGGATCAAACAAGTCCATTTGGTGTCCAATAGGACCAAAGAAGTACAAATTGGCCCAGATAGGTCCTATATGACCTAAAAAGTTCATTTGGGCTCTATTAGGATAAAACTAGTCCGTTTGGGCTCCAATAGGACCAAAGAAGTACAAATTGGCCCAGTTAGTTCCTATATGACCTAAAAAGTGCATTTGGGCTCTATTAGGATCAAACAAGTCCATTTGGGCTCCATTAGGACCAAAGATGTACAAATTAGCCCAGTTAGGTCCTATATGACCTAAAAAGTCCATTTGGGCTCTATTAGGATCAAACAAGTCCATTTGGGATCCAATAGGACCAAAGAAGTACAAATTGGCCCAGTTAGGTCCTATATGACGTAAAAAGCCCATTTGGGCTCTATTAGGATCAAACAAGTCCATTTAGGCTACAATAGGACCAAAGAAGAACAAATTGGCCCAGTTAGGTCCTATATGACCTAAAAAGTGCATTTGGGCTCTATTAGGATGAAACAAGTCCATTTGGGCTCCAATAGGACAAAAGAAGTACAAATTGGCACAGTTAGGTCCTTTATGACCTAACAAGTCCATTTCGGCTCTATTTGGATCAAACAAGTCCATTTGGGCTCTATTAGGGTCAAACAAGTCCATTTGGGCTCCATTAGGACCAAAGAGGTAGAAATTGGCCCAGTGAGGTCCTATATGACCTAAAAAGTCCATTTGGGCTCTATTAGGATCAAACAAGTCCATTTGGGCTCCATTAGGACCAAAGATGTACAAATTGGCCCAGTTAGGTCCTATATGACCTAAAAAGTTCATTTAGGCTCTATTAGGATCAAACAAGTCCATTTGGGCTCCATTAGGACCAAAGTAGTACAAATTAGCCTAGTTAGGTCCTCTATGACTTAAAAAGTCCATTTGGGCTCTATTTGGATCAAACAAGTCCATTTGGGCTCCAATTGGACCAAAGAAGTACAAGTTGGCCCAGTTAGGTCCTATATGACATAAAAAGTGCATTTTGGCTCTATTAGGATCAAACATGTCTATTTTGGCTCCAATAGGACCAAAGAAGTACAAATTGGACCAGTTAGGTCCGATATGACCTAAATAGTCCATTTGGGCTCTATTAGTATCAAACAAGTCCATTTGGTGTCCAATAGGACCAAAGAAGTACAAATTGGCCCAGATAGGTCCTATATGACCTAAAAAGTTCATTTGGGCTCTATTAGGATCAAACAAGTCCATTTGGGCTCCAATAGGACCAAAGATGTACAAATTGGCCCAGTTAGGTCCTATATGACCTAAAAAGTCCATTTGGGCTCTATTAGGATCAAACAAGTCCATTTGGGATCCAATAGGACCAAAGATGTTCAAATTGGCCCAGTTAGAACCTTTATGACCTAAAAAGTCCATTTGGGCTCTATTAGGATCAAACAAATCCATTTGGGCTCCAATAGGACCAAAGAAGTACAAATTGGCCCAGTTAGGTCCTATATGAACTAAAAAGACCATTTGGGCTTTATTAGGATCAAACAAGTCCATTTGGGCTCCATTAGGACCAAAGATGTACAAATTGGCCCAGTTATGTCCTATATGACCTAAAAAGTCCATTTGGGCTCTATTAGGATCAAACAAGTCCGTTTGGGCTCCAATAGGACCAAAGAAGTACTAATTGGCACAGTTAGGTCCTTTATGACCTAACAAGTCCATTTGGGCTCTATTAGGATCAAACAAGTCCATTTGGGCTCCATTAGGGTCAAACAAGTCCATTTGGGCTCCAGTAGGACCAAAGAAGTACAAATTTGCCCAATTAGGTCCTATATGACCTAAAAAGTCCATTTGGGCTCTATTAAGATCAAACAAGTCCATTTGGGCTCTATTAGGGTCAAACAAGTCCATTTGGGCTCCATTAGGACCAAAGAAGTACAAATTGGACCAGTTAGGTCTTATATGACCTAAAAAGTCCATTTGGGCTCTATTAGGATCAAACAAGTCCATTTGGGCTCCAATAGGACCAAAGAAGTACAAATTGGCCCAGTTAGGTCCTATATGACCTAAAAAGTTCATTTGGGCTCTATTAGGATCAAACAAGTCCATTTGGGCTTCAATAGGACCAAAGAAGTACAAATTAGCCCAGTTAGGTCCTATATGACCTAAAATGTCCAGTTGGGCTCTATTAGGAGTAAACAAGTCCATTTGGGCTCCAATAGGACCAAAGAAGTACAAATTGGCCCAGTTAGGTCCTATATGACCTAAAAAGTACATTTGGGCTCTATTAGGATCAAACATGTCCATTTGGGCTCCAATAGGACCAAAGAAGTACAAATTGGCCCAGTTAGGTCCTATATGACCTAAAAAGTGCATTTGGGCTCTATTAGGATCAAACAAGTCCATTTGGGATCCAATAGGACCAAAGAAGTACAAATTGGCACAGTTAGGTCCTTTATGACCTAACAAGTCCATTTGGGCTCTATTAGGATCAAACAAGTCCATTTGGGCTCTATTAGGGTCAAACATGACCATTTGAGCTCCATTAGGACCAAAGAAGTACAAGTTGGACCAGTTAGGTCTTATATGACCTAAAAAGTCCATTAGGGCTCTATTTGGATCAAACAAGTCCATTTGGGCTCCAATAGGACCAAAGAAGTACAAATTGGCCCAGTTAGGTCCTATATGACCTAAAAAGTGCATTTTGGCTCTATTAGGATCAAACAAGTCTATTTGGGCTACAAAATGACCAAAGAAGAACAAATTGGACCAGTTAGGTCCGATATGACCTAAATAGTCCATTTGGGCTCTATTAGGATCAAACAAGTCCATTTGGTGTCCAATAGAACCAAAGAAGTACAAATTGGCCCAGATAGGTCCTATATGACCTAAAAAGTTCATTTGGGCTCTATTAGGATAAAACAAGTCCATTTGGGCTCCAATAGGACCAAAGAAGTACAAAATGGCCCAGTTAGGTCCTATATGACCTAAAAAGTGCATTTGGGCTCTATTAGGATCAAACAAGTCCATTTGGGCTCCAATAGGACCAAAGAAGTACAAATTGGCCCAGTTAGGTTCTACATGACCAAAAATGTCCAGTTGGGCTCTATTAGGATCAAACAAGTCCATTTGGGCTCCAATAGGACCAAAGAAGTACAAATTGACCCAGTTAGGTCCTATATGACCTAAAAAGACCATTTGGGCTCTATTAGGATCAAACAAGTCCATTTGGGCTCCATTAGGACCAAAGATGTACAAATTGGCCCAGTTAGGTCCTATATGAACTAAAAAGTCCATTTGGGCTCTATTAGGATCAAACAAGTCCGTTTGGGATCCAATAGGACCAAAGAAGTACAAATTGGCACAGTTAGGTCTTTTATGACCTAACAAGTCCATTTGGGCTCTATTAGGATCAAACAAGTCCATTTGGGCTTTATTAGGGCCAAACAAGTCCATTTGGGCTCCAGTAGGACCAAAGAAGTACAAATTTACCCAATTAGGTCCTATATGACCTAAAAAGTCCATTTGGGCTCTATTAAGATCAAACAAGTCCATTTGGGCTCCAATAGGACCAAAGAAGTGCAAATTGGCACAGTTAGGTCCTTTATGACCTAACAAATCCATTTGGGCTCTATTAGCATCAAACAAGTCCATTTGGGCTCTATTAGGATCAAACAAGTCCATTTGCGCTCCGTTAGGACCAAAGAAATATAAATTGGCTCAGTTAGGTCCTATATGACCTAAAAATTCCATTTGGGCTCTATTAGGATCAAACTAGTCCATTTTGGCTCCAATAGGACCAAAGAAGTACAAATTGGCACAGTTAGGTCCTATACGACCTAAAAAGTGCATTTGGGCTCTATTAGGATCAAACAAGTCCATTTGGGCTCCAATAGGACCAAAGAAGTACAAATTGGCACAGTTAGGTCCTTTATGACCTAACAAGTCCATTTGGGCTCAATTAGGATCAAACAAGTCCATTTGGGCTCTATTAGGGTCAAAAAAGTCCATTTGGGCTCCATTAGGACCAAAGAAGTACAAATTGGACCGGTTAGGTCTTATATGACCTAAAAAGTCCATTTGGGCTCTATTTGGATCAAACAAGTCCATTTGGGCTCCAATAGGACCAAAGAAGTACAAATTGGCCCAGTTAGGTCCTATATGACCTAAAAAGTACATTTGGGCTCTATTAGGATCAAACAAGTCCATTTGGGCTCCAATAGGACCAAAGAAGTACAAATTGACCCAATTTGGTCCTATATGACCTAAAAAGTGCATCTGAGCTCTATTAGGATCAAACAAGTCCATTTGGGCTCCAATAGGACCAAAGAATTTCAAATTGGCACAGTTAGGTCCTTTATGACCTACCAAGTCCATTTGGGCTCTATTAGCATCAAAAAAGTCCATTTGGGCTCTATTAGGGTCAAACAAGTCCATTTGGGCTCCATTAGGACCAAAGAAGTACAAATTGGACCAGTTAGGTCTTATATGACCTAAAAAGTCCATTTGGGCTCTATTTGGATCAAACAAGCCCATTTGGGCTCCAATAGGACCAAAGAAGTACAAATTGGCCCAGTTAGGTCCTATATGACCTAA
This sequence comes from Sophora flavescens, assembly GCA_030762895.1. Classification (NCBI taxonomy): domain Eukaryota; kingdom Viridiplantae; phylum Streptophyta; class Magnoliopsida; order Fabales; family Fabaceae; genus Sophora; species Sophora flavescens. The sequence goes on from JAUPTC010001265.1 coordinate 6,891, forward strand.
AAAGTGCATTTTGGCTCTATTAGGATCAAAAAAGTTTATTTGGGCTCCAATAGGACCAAAGAAGTACAAATTGGGCCGGTTAGGTCCGATATGACCTAAATAGTCCATTTGGGCTCTATTAGGATCAAACTAGTCCATTTGGTGTCCAATAGGACCAAAGAAGTACAAATTGGCCCGAGATAGGTCCTATAAGACCAAAAAAGTTCATTTGGGCTCTATTAGGATCAAACAAGTCCGTTTGGGCTCCAATAGGACCAAAGAAGTACAAATTGGCCCAGTTAGTTCCTATATGAACTAAAAAGTGCATTTGGGCTCTATTAGGATCAAACAAGTCCATTTGGGCTCCAATAGGACCAAAGAAGTACAAATTGGCCCAGTTAGGACCTATATGATCTAAAAAGTGCATTTGGGCTCTATTAGGATCAAACAAGTCCATTTGGGCTCCAATAGGACCAAAGAAGTACAAATTGGCCCAGTTAGGTCCTATATGACGTAAAAAGTCCATTTGGGCTCTATTAGGATCAAACAAGTCCATTTAGGCTCCAATAGGGCCAAAGAAGTACAAATTGGCCCAGTTAGGTCCTATATGACCTAAAATGTCCAGTTGGGCTCAATTAGGATCAAACAAGTCCATTTGGGCTCCAATAGGACCAAAGAAGTACAAATTGACCCAATTTGGTCCTATATGACCTAAAAAGTGCATCTGAGCTCTATTAGGATCAAACAAGTCCATTTGGGCTCCAATAGGACCAAAGAATTTCAAATTGGCACAGTTAGGTCCTTTATGACCTACCAAGTCCATTTGGGCTCTATTAGCATCAAAAAAGTCCATTTGGGCTCTATTAGGGTCAAACAAGTCCATTTGGGCTCCATTAGGACCAAAGAAGTACAAATTGGACCAGTTAGGTCTTATATGACCTAAAAAGTCCATTTGGGCTCTATTTGGATCAAACAAGCCCATTTGGGCTCCAATAGGACCAAAGAAGTACAAATTGGCCCAGTTAGGTCCTATATGACCTAAAAAGTGCATTTTGGCTCTATTAGGATCAAAAAAGTTTATTTGGGCTCCAATAGGACCAAAGAAGTACAAATTGGACCAGTTAGGTCCGATATGACCTAAATAGTCCATTTGGGCTCTATTAGGATCAAACTAGTCCATTTGGTGTCCAATAGGACCAAAGAAGTACAAATTGGCCCAGATAGGTCCTATAAGACCAAAAAAGTTCATTTGGGCTCTATTAGGATCAAACAAGTCCGTTTGGGCTCCAATAGGACCAAAGAAGTACAAATTGGCCCAGTTAGTTCCTATATGAACTAAAAAGTGCATTTGGGCTCTATTAGGATCAAACAAGTCCATTTGGGCTCCAATAGGACCAAAGAAGTACAAATTGGCCCAGTTAGGACCTATATGATCTAAAAAGTGCATTTGGGCTCTATTAGGATCAAACAAGTCCATTTGGGCTCCAATAGGACCAAAGAAGTACAAATTGGCCCAGTTAGGTCCTATATGACGTAAAAAGTCCATTTGGGCTCTATTAGGATCAAACAAGTCCATTTAGGCTCCAATAGGGCCAAAGAAGTACAAATTGGCCCAGTTAGGTCCTATATGACCTAAAATGTCCAGTTGGGCTCAATTAGGATCAAACAAGTCCATTTGGGCTCCAATAGGACCAAAGAAGTACAAATTAGCCCAGTTAGGTCCTATATGACCTAAAATGTCCAGTTGGGCTCTATTAGGATCAAACAAGTCCATTTGGGCTCCAATAGGACCAAAGAAGTACAAATTGGCCCAGTTAGGTCCTATATGACCTAAAAAGTTCATTTGGGCTCTATTAGGATCAAACAAGTCCATTTGGGCTCTAATTGGACCAAAGAAGTACAAATTAGCCCAGTTAGGTCCTATATGACCTAAAATGTCCAGTTGGGCTCTATTAGGAGTAAACAAGTCCATTTGGGCTCCAATAGGACCAAAGAAGTACAAATTGGCCCAGTTAGGTCCTATATGACCTAAAAAGTACATTTGGGCTCTATTAGGATCAAACAAGTCCATTTGGGCTCCAATAGGACCAAAGAAGTACAAATTGGCCCAGTTAGGTCCTATATGACCTAAAAAGTTCATTTGGGCTCTATTAGGATCAAACAAGTCCATTTGGGCTCCAATAGGACCAAAGAAGTACAAATTCGCCCAGTTAGGTCCTATATGACCTAAAATGTCCAGTTGGGCTCTATTAGGATCAAACAAGTCCATTTGGGCTCCAATAGGACCAAAGAAGTACAAATTCGCCCAGTTAGGTCCTATATGACCTAAAAAGTACATTTGGGCTCTATTAGGATCAAACAAGTCCATTTGGGCTCCAATAGGACCAAAGAAGTACTAATTGACCCAATTTGGTCCTATATGACCTAAAAAGTGCATTTGGGCTCTATTAGGATCAAACAAGTCCATTTGGGCTCCAATAGGACCAAAGAATTACAAATTGGCACAGTTAGGTCCTTTATGACCTACCAAGTTCATTTGGGCTCTATTAGGATCAAAAAAGTCCATTTGGGCTCTATTAGGGTCAAACAAGTCCATTTGGGCTCCATTAGGACCAAAGAAGTACAAATTGGACCAGTTAGGTCTTATATGACCTAAAAAGTCCATTTGGGCTCTATTGGAATCAAACAAGCCCATTTGGGCTCCAATAGGACCAAAGAAGTACAAATTGGCCAGATTAGGTCATATATGACCTAAAAAGTGCATTTTGGCTCTATTAGGATCAAAAAAGTTTATTTGGGCTCCAATAGGACCAAAGAAGTACAAATTGGACCAGTTAGGTCCGATATGACCTAAATGGTCCATTTGGGCTCTATTAGGATCAAACTAGTCCATTTGGTGTCCAATAGGACCAAAGAAGTACAAATTGGCCCAGATAGGTCCTATAAGACCTAAAAAGTTCATTTGGGCTCTATTAGGATCAAACAAGTCCGTTTGGGCTCCAATAGGACCAAAGAAGTACAGATTGGCCCAGTTTGTTCCTATATGACCTAAAAAGTGCATTTGGGCTCTATTAGGATCAAACAAGTCCATTTGGGCTCCAATAGGACCAAAGAAGTACAAATTGGCCCAGTTAGGACCTATATGATCTAAAAAGTGCATTTGGGCTCTATTAGGATCAAACAAGTCCATTTGGGCTCCAATAGGACCAAAGAAGTACAAATTGGCCCAGTTAGGTCCTATATGACGTAAAAAGTCCATTTGGGCTCTATTAGGATCAAACAAGTCCATTTAGGCTCCAATAGGACCAAAGAAGTACAAATTGGCCCAGTTAGGTCCTATATGACCTAAAATGTCCAGTTGGGCTCAATTAGGATCAAACAAGTCCATTTGGGCTCCAATAGGACCAAAGAAGTACAAATTAGTCCAGTTAGGTCCTATATGACCTAAAATGTCCAGTTGGGCTCTATTAGGATCAAACAAGTCCATTTGGGCTCCAATAGGACCAAAGAAGTACAAATTGGCCCAGTTAGGTCCTATATGACCTAAAAAGTTCATTTGGGCTCTATTAGGATCAAACAAGTCCATTTGGGCTCCAAGAGGACCAAAGAAGTACAAATTAGCCCAGTTAGGTCCTATATGACCTAAAAAGTGCATTTGGGCTCTATTAGGAGTAAACAAGTCCATTTGGGCTCCAATAGGACCAAAGAAGTACAAATTGGCCCAGTTAGGTCCTATATGACCTAACAGGTCCATTTGGGCTCTATTTGGATCAAACAAGTCCATTTGGGCTCCAATAGGACCAAAGAAGTACAAATTGGCCCAGTTTGGTCCTATATGACCTAAAATGTCCAGTTGGGCTCTTTTAGGATCAAACAAGTCCATTTGGGCTCCAATAGGACCAAAGAACTACAAATTGGCCCAGTTAGGTCATATATGACCAAAAAAGTGCATTTTGGCTCTATTAGGATCAAACAAGTCCATTTGGGCTCCAATAGGACCAAAGAATTTCAAATTGGCACAGTTAGGTCCTTTATGACCTACCAAGTCCATTTGGGCTCTATTAGGATCAAAAAAGTCCATTTGGGCTCTATTAGGGTCAAACAAGTCCATTTGGGCTCCATTAGGACCAAGGAAGTACAAATTGGACCAGTTAGGTCTTATATGACCTAAAAAGTCCATTTGGGCTCTATTTGGATCAAACAAGCCCATTTGGGCTCCAATAGGACCAAAGAAGTACAAATTGGCCCAGTTATGTCCTATATGACCTAAAAAGTGCATTTTGGCTCTATTAGGGTCAAAAAAGTTTATTTGGGCTCCAATAGGACCAAAGAAGTACAAATTGGACCAGTTAGGTCCGATATGACCTAAATAGTCCATTTGGGCTCTATTAGGATCAAACTAGTCCATTTGGTGTCCAATAGGACCAAAGAAGTACAAATTGGCCCAGATAGGTCCTATAAGACCTAAAAAGTTCATTTGGGCTCTATTAGGATCAAACAAGTCCGTTTGGGCTCCAATAGGACCAAAGAAGTACAAATTGGCCCAGTTAGTTCCTATATGACCTAAAAAGTGCATTTGGGCTCTATTAGGATCAAACAAGTCCATTTGGGCTCCAATAGGACCAAAGAAGTACAAATTGGCCCAGTTAGGACCTATATGATCTAAAAAGTGCATTTGGGCTCTATTAGGATCAAACAAGTCCATTTGGGCTCCAATAGGACCAAAGAAGTACAAATTGGGCCAGTTAGGTCCTATATGACGTAAAAAGTCCATTTGGGCTCTATTAGGATCAAACAAGTCCATTTAGGCTCCAATAGGACCAAAGAAGTACAAATTGGCCCAGTTAGGTCCTATATGACCTAAAATGTCCAGTTGGGCTCAATTAGGATCAAACAAGTCCATTTGGGCTCCAATAGGACCAAAGAAGTACAAATTAGCCCAGTTAGGTCCTATATGACCTAAAAAGTACATTTGGGCTCTATTAGGATCAAACAAGTCCATTTGGGCTCCAATAGGACCAAAGAAGTACAATCCATTCATTAGGTCCTATATGACCTAAAAAGTTCATTTGGGCTCTATTAGGATCAAACAAGTCCATTTGGGCTCCAATAGGACCAAAGAAGTACAAATTCGCCCAGTTAGGTCCTATATGACCTAAAATGTCCAGTTGGGCTCTATTAGGATCAAACAAGTCCATTTGGGCTCCAATAGGACCAAAGAAGTACAAATTCGCCCAGTTAGGTCCTATATGACCTAAAAAGTACATTTGGGCTCTATTAGGATCAAACAAGTCCATTTGGGCTCCAATAGGACCAAAGAAGTACTAATTGACCCAATTTGGTCCTATATGACCTAAAAAGTGCATTTGGGCTCTATTAGGATCAAACAAGTCCATTTGGGCTCCAATAGGACCAAAGAATTACAAATTGGCACAGTTAGTTCCTTTATGACCTACCAAGTTCATTTGGGCTCTATTAGGATCAAAAAAGTCCATTTGGGCTCTATTAGGGTCAAACAAGTCCATTTGGGCTCCATTAGGACCAAAGAAGTACAAATTGGACCAGTTAGGTCTTATATGACCTAAAAAGTCCATTTGGGTTCTATTGGAATCAAACAAGCCCATTTGGGCTCCAATAGGACCAAAGAAGTACAAATTGGCCCAGTTAGGTCCTATATGACCTAAAAAGTGCATTTTGGCTCTATTAGGATCAAAAAAGTTTATTTGGGCTCCAATAGGACCAAAGAAGTACAAATTGGACCAGTTAGGTCCGATATGACCTAAATGGTCCATTTGGGCTCTATTAGGATTAAACTAGTCCATTTGGTGTCCAATAGGACCAAAGAAGTACAAATTGGCCCAGATAGGTCCTATAAGACCTAAAAAGTTCATTTGGGCTCTATTAGGATCAAACAAGTCCGTTTGGGCTCCAATAGGACCAAAGAAGTACAGATTGGCCCAGTTTGTTCCTATATGACCTAAAAAGTGCATTTGGGCTCTATTAGGATCAAACAAGTCCATTTGGGCTTCAATAGGACCAAAGAAGTACAAATTGGCCCAGTTAGGACCTATATGATCTAAAAAGTGCATTTGGGCTCTATTAGGATCAAACAAGTCCATTTGGGCTCCAATAGGACCAAAGAAGTACAAATTGGCCCAGTTAGGTCCTATATGACGTAAAAAGTCCATTTGGGCTCTATTAGGATCAAACAAGTCCATTTAGGCTCCAATAGGACCAAAGAAGTACAAATTGGCCCAGTTAGGTCCTATATGACCTAAAATGTCCAGTTGGGCTCAATTAGGATCAAACAAGTCCATTTGGGCTCCAATAGGACCAAAGAAGTACAAATTAGCCCAGTTAGGTCCTATATGACCTAAAATGTCCAGTTGGGCTCTATTAGGATCAAACAAGTCCATTTGGGCTCCAATAGGACCAAAGAAGTACAAATTGGCCCAGTTAGGTCCTATATGACCTAAAAAGTTCATTTGGGCTCTATTAGGATCAAACAAGTCCATTTGGGCTCCAATAGGACCAAAGAAGTACAAATTAGCCCAGTTAGGTCCTATATGACCTAAAATGTCCAGTTGGGCTCTATTAGGAGTAAACAAGTCCATTTGGGCTCCAATAGGACCAAAGAAGTACAAATTGGCCCAGTTAGGTCCTATATGACCTAACAGGTCCATTTGGGCTCTATTTGGATCAAACAAGTCCATTTGGGCTCCAATAGGACCAAAGAAGTACAAATTGGCCCAGTTTGGTCCTATATGACCTAAAATGTCCAGTTGGGCTCTTTTAGGATCAAACAAGTCCATTTGGGCTCCAATAGGACCAAAGAACTACAAATTGGCCCAGTTAGGTCATATATGACCAAAAAAGTGCATTTTGGCTCAATTAGGATCAAACAAGTCCATTTGGGCTCCAATAGGACCAAAGAAGTACAAATTGGCACAGTTAGGTCCTTTATGACCTACCAAGTCCATTTGGGCTCTATTAGGATCAAAAAAGTCCATTTGGGCTCTATTAGGGTCAAACAAGTCCATTTGGGCTCCATTAGGACCAAAGAAGTACAAATTGGACCAGTTAGGTCTTATATGACCTAAAAAGTCCATTTGGGCTCTATTTGGATCAAACAAGCCCATTTGGGCTCCAATAGGACCGGAGAAGTACAAATTGGCCCAGTTAGGTCCCATATGACCTAAAAAGTGCATTTTGGCTCTATTAGGATCAAAAAAGTTTATTTGGGCTCCAATAGGACCAAAGAAGTACAAATTGGACCAGTTAGGTCTGATATGACCTAAATAGTCCATTTGGGCTCTATTAGGATCAAACAAGTCCATTTGGTGTCCAATAGGACCAAAGAAGTACAAATTGGCCCAGATAGGTCCTATATGACCTAAAAAGTTCATTTGGGCTCTATTAGGATAAAACTAGTCCGTTTGGGCTCCAATAGGACCAAAGAAGTACAAATTGGCCCAGTTAGTTCCTATATGACCTAAAAAGTGCATTTTGGCTCTATTAGGATCAAACAAGTCCATTTGGGCTCCATTAGGACCAAAGATGTACAAATTGGCCCAGTTAGGTCCTATATGACCTAAAAAGTCCATTTGGGCTCTATTAGGATCAAACAAGTCCATTTGGGCACCAATAGGACCAAAGAGGTACAAATTGGCCCAGTGAGGTCCTATATGACCTAAAAAGTCCATTTGGGCTCTATTAGGATCAAACAAGTCCATTTGGGCTCCATTAGGACCAAAGATGTACAAATTGGCCCAGTTAGGTCCTATATGACCTAAAAAGTTCATTTAGGCTCTATTAGGATCAAACAAGTCCATTTGGGCTCCATTAGGACCAAAGTAGTACAAATTAGCCTAGTTAGGTCCTCTATGACTTAAAAAGTCCATTTGGGCTATATTTGGATCAAACAAGTCCATTTGGGCTCCAATTGGACCAAAGAAGTACAAGTTGGCCCAGTTAGGTCCAATATGACCTAAAAAGTGCATTTTGGCTCTATTAGGATCAAACATGTCTATTTTGGCTCCAATAGGACCAAAGAAGTACAAATTGGACCAGTTAGGTCCTATATGACCTAAATAGTCCATTTGGGCTCTATTAGGATCAAACAAGTCCATTTGGTGTCCAATAGGACCAAAGAAGTACAAATTGGCCCAGATAGGTCCTATATGACCTAAAAAGTCCATTTGGGCTCTATTAGGATCAAACAAGTCCATTTGGGCTCCAATAGGACCAAAGATGTTCAAATTGGCCCAGTTAGGTCCTTTATGACCTAAAAAGTCCATTTGGGCTCTATTAGGATCAAACAAATCCATTTGGGCTCCAATAGGACCAAAGAAGTACAAATTTACCCAGTTAGGTCCTATATGAACTAAAAAGACCGTTTGGGCTTTATTAGGATCAAACAAGTCCATTTGGGCTCCATTAGGACCAAAGATGTACAAATTGGCCCAGTTAGGTCCTATATGACCTAAAAAGTCCATTTGGGCTCTATTAGGATCAAACAAGTCCGTTTGGGCTCCAATAGGACCAAAGAAGTACTAATTGGCACAGTTAGGTCCTTTATGACCTAACAAGTCCATTTGGGCTCTATTAGGATCAAACAAGTCCATTTGGGCTCCATTAGGGTCAAACAAGTCCATTTGGGCTCTAGTAGGACCAAAGAAGTACAAATTGACCCAATTAGGTCCTATATGACCTAAAAAGTCCATTTGGGCTCTATTAAGATCAAACAAGTCCATTTGGGCTCCAATAGGACCAAAGAAGTACAAATTGCCACAGTTAGGTCCTTTATGACCTAACAAGTCCATTTGGCCTCTATTAGGATCAAACAAGTCCATTTGGGCTCTATTAGGGTCAAACAAGTCCATTTGGGCTCCGTTAGGACCAAAGAAATACAAATTGGCTCAGTTAGGTCCTATATGACCTAAAAACTCCATTTGGGCTCTATTAGGATCAAACAAGTCCATTTGGGCTCCAATAGGACCAAAGAAGTACAAATTGGCACACTTAGGTCCTATATGGCCTAAAAAGTGCATTTGGGCTCTATTAGGATCAAACAAGTCCATTTGGGATCCAAAAGGACCAAAGAAGTACAAATTGGCATAGTTAGGTCCTTTATGACCTAACAAGTCCATTTGGGCTCTATTAGGATCAAACAAGTCCATTTGGGCTCTATTAGGGTCAAACATGACCATTTGGGCTCCATTAGGACCAAAGAAGTACAAATTGGACCAGTTAGGTCTTATATGACCTAAAAAGTCCATTTGGGCTCTATTTGGATCAAACAAGCCCATTTGGGCTCCAATAGGACCGAAGAAGTACAAATTGGCCCAGTTAGGTCCCATATGACCTAAAAAGTGCATTTTGGCTCTATTAGGATCAAAAAAGTTTATTTGGGCTCCAATAGGACCAAAGAAGTACAAATTGGACCGATTAGGTCTGATATGACCTAAATAGTCCATTTGGGCTCTATTAGGATCAAACAAGTCCATTTGGTGTCCAATAGGACCAAAGAAGTACAAATTGGCCCAGATAGGTCCTATATGACCTAAAAAGTTCATTTGGGCTCTATTAGGATAAAACTAGTCCGTTTGGGCTCCAATAGGACCAAAGAAGTACAAATTGGCCCAGTTAGTTCCTATATGACCTAAAAAGTGCATTTGGGCTCTATTAGGATCAAACAAGTCCATTTGGGCTCCATTAGGACCAAAGATGTACAAATTGGCCCAGTTAGGTCCTATATGACCTAAAAAGTCCATTTGGGCTCTATTAGGATCAAACAAGTCCATTTGGGCACCAATAGGACCAAAGAGGTACAAATTGGCCCAGTGAGGTCCTATATGACCTAAAAAGTCCATTTGGGCTCTATTAGGATCAAACAAGTCCATTTGGGCTCCATTAGGACCAAAGATGTACAAATTGGCCCAGTTAGGTCCTATATGACCTAAAAAGTTCATTTAGGCTCTATTAGGATCAAACAAGTCTATTTGGGGTCCATTAGGACCAAAGTAGTACAAATTAGCCTAGTTAGGTCCTCTATGACTTAAAAAGTCCATTTGGGCTATATTTGGATCAAACAAGTCCATTTGGGCTCCAATTGGACCAAAGAAGTACAAGTTGGCCCAGTTAGGTCCAATATGACCTAAAAAGTGCATTTTGGCTCTATTAGGATCAAACATGTCTATTTTGGCTCCAATAGGACCAAAGAAGTACAAATTGGACCAGTTAGGTCCTATATGACCTAAATAGTCCATTTGGGCTCTATTAGGATCAAACAAGTCCATTTGGTGTCCAATAGGACCAAAGAAGTACAAATTGGCCCAGATAGGTCCTATATGACCTAAAAAGTCCATTTGGGCTCTATTAGGATCAAACAAGTCCATTTGGGCTCCAATAGGACCAAAGATGTTCAAATTGGCCCAGTTAGGTCCTTTATGACCTAAAAAGTCCATTTGGGCTCTATTAGGATCAAACAAATCCATTTGGGCTCCAATAGGACCAAAGAAGTACAAATTTGCCCAGTTAGGTCCTATATGAACTAAAAAGACCGTTTGGGCTTTATTAGGATCAAACAAGTCCATTTGGGCTCCATTAGGACCAAAGATGTACAAATTGGCACAGATTAGGTCCTATATGACCTAAAAAGTCCATTTGGGCTCTATTAGGATCGAACAAGTCCGTTTGGGCACCAATAGGACCAAAGAAGTACTAATTGGCACAGTTAGGTCCTTTATGACCTAACAAGTCCATTTGGGCTCTATTAGGATCAAACAAGTCCATTTGGGCTCCATTAGGGTCAAACAAGTCCATTTGGGCTCTAGTAGGACCAAAGAAGTACAAATTGACCCAATTAGGTCCTATATGACCTAAAAAAGTCCATTTGGGCTCTATTAAGATCAAACAAGTCCATTTGGGCTCCAATAGGACCAAAGAAGTACAAATTGCCACAGTTAGGTCCTTTATGACCTAACAAGTCCATTTGGCCTCTATTAGGATCAAACAAGTCCATTTGGGCTCTATTAGGGTCAAACAAGTCCATTTGGGCTCCGTTAGGACCAAAGAAATACAAATTGGCTCAGTTAGGTCCTATATGACCTAAAAAGTCCATTTGGGCTCTATTAGGATCAAACAAGTCCATTTGGGCTCCAATAGGACCAAAGAAGTACAAATTGGCACACTTAGGTCCTATATGGCCTAAAAAGTGCATTTGGGCTCTATTAGGATCAAACAAGTCCATTTGGGATCCAAAAGGACCAAAGAAGTACAAATTGGCATAGTTAGGTCCTTTATGACCTACAAGTCCATTTGGGCTCTATTAGGATCAAACAAGTCCATTTGGGCTCTATTAGGGTCAAACATGACCATTTGGGCTCCATTAGGACCAAAGAAGTACAAGTTGGACCAGTTAGGTCTTATATGACCTAAAAAGTCCATTAGGGCTCTATTTGGATCAAACAAGTCCATTTGGGCTCCAATAGGACCAAAGAAGTACAAATTGGCCTAGTTAGGTCCTATATAACCTAAAAAGTGCATTTTGGCTCTATTAGGATCAAACAAGTCTATTTGGGCTACAAAATGACCAAAGAAGAACAAATTGGACCAGTTAGGTCCGATATGACCTAAATAGTCCATTTGGGCTCTATTAGGATCAAACTAGTCCATTTGGGCTCCAATAGGACCAAAGAAGTACAAATTGGCCCAGTTAGTTCCTATATGACCTAAAAAGTGCATTTGGGCTCTATTAGGATCAAACAAGTCCATTTGGGCTCCATTAGGACCAAAGATGTACAAATTGGCCCAGTTAGGTCCTATATGACCTAAAAAGTCCATTTGGGCTCTATTAGGATCAAACAAGTCCATTTGGGCACCAATAGGACCAAAGAGGTACAAATTGGCCCAGTGAGGTCCTATATGACCTAAAAGTCCATTTGGGCTCTATTAGGATCAAACAAGTCCATTTGGGCTCCATTAGGACCAAAGATGTACAAATTGGCCCAGTTAGGTCCTATATGACCTAAAAAGTTCATTTAGGCTCTATTAGGATCAAACAAGTCTATTTGGGGTCCATTAGGACCAAAGTAGTACAAATTAGCCCAGTTAGGTCCTCTATGACTTAAAAGTCCATTTGGGCTATATTTGGTTCAAACAAGTCCATTTGGGCTCCAATTGGACCAAAGAAGTACAAATTGGCCCAGTTAGGTCAATATGACCTAAAAAGTCCATTTTGGCTCTATTAGGATCAAACAAGTCCATTTTGGCTCCAATAGACCAAAGAAGTACAAATTGGACCATTAGGTCCTATATGACCTAAATAGTCCATTTGGGCTCTATTAGGATCAAACAAGTCCATTTGGGTCCAATAGGACCAAAGAAGTACAAATTACCGAATAGGTCCTATATGACCTAAAAAGTCCATTTGGGCTCTATTAGGATCAAACAAGTCCATTTGGGCTCCAATAGGACCAAAGATGTTCAAATTGGCCCAGTTAGGTCCTTTATGACCAAAAAGTCCATTTGGGCTCTATTATGATCAAACAAATCCATTTGGGCTCCAATAGGACCAAAGAAGTACAAATTTGCCCGATTAGGTCCTATATGAACTAAAAAGACCGTTTGGGCTTTATTAGGATCAAACAAGTCCATTTGGGCTCCATTAGGAACAAACAAGTACAATTTGGCCCTGTTAGGTCCAATATGACCTAAAAAAGTCCATTTGGGCTCTATTAGGATCAAACAAGTCCGTTTGGGCTCCAATAGGACCAAAGAAGTACTAATTGGCACAGTTAGGTCCTTTATGACCTAACAAGTCCATTTGGGCTCTATTAGGATCAAACAAGTCCATTTGGGCTCCATTAGGGTCAAACAAGTCCATTTGGGCTCTAGTAGGACCAAAGAAGTACAAATTGACCCAATTAGGTCCTATATGACCTAAAAAGTCCATTTGGGCTCTATTAAGATCAAACAAGTCCATTTGGGCTCCAATAGGACCAAAGAAGTACAAATTGCCACAGTTAGGTCCTTTATGACCTAACAAGTCCATTTGGCCTCTATTAGGATCAAACAAGTCCATTTGAACTCTATTAGGTCAAACAAGTCCATTTGGGATCCATTAGGACCAAAGAAATACAAATTGGCTCAGTTAGGTCCTATATGACCTAAAAGTCCATTTGGGCTCTATTAGGATCAAACAAGTCCATTTGGGCTCCAATAGGACCAAAGAAGTACAAATTGGCACACTTAGGTCCTATATGGCCTAAAAAGTGCATTTGGGCTCTATTAGGATCAAACAAGTCCATTTGGGATCCAAAAGGACCAAAGAAGTACAAATTGGCATAGTTAGGTCCTTTATGACCTACAAGTCCATTTGGGCTCTATTAGGATCAAACAAGTCCATTTGGGCTCTATTAGGGTCAAACATGACCATTTGGGCTCCATTAGGACCAAAGAAGTACAAGTTGGACCAGTTAGGTCTTATATGACCTAAAAAGTCCATTAGGGCTCTATTTGGATCAAACAAGTCCATTTGGGCTCCAATAGGACCAAAGAAGTACAAATTGGCCCATTAGGTCCTATATAACCTAAAAAGTGCATTTTGGCTCTATTAGGATCAAACAAGTCTATTTGGGCTACAAAATGACCAAAGAAGAACAAATTGGACCAGTTAGGTCCGATATGACCTAAATAGTCCATTTGGGCTCTATTAGGATCAAACAAGTCCATTTGGTGTCCAATAGAACCAAAGAAGTACAAATTGGCCCAGATAGGTCTATATGACCTAAAAAGTTAATTTGGGCTCTATTAGTATCAAACAAGTCCATTTGGTCTCCAATAGGAACAAAGAAGTACAAATTGGCCCATTAGGTCCTATATGACCTAAAAAGTGCATTTGGGCTCTATTAGGATCAAACAAGTCCATTTGGGCTCCAATAGGACCAAAGATGTTCAAATTGGCCCAGTTAGGTCCTTTATGACCTAAAAAGTCCATTTGGGCTCTATTAGGATCAAACAAATCCATTTGGGCTCCAATAGGACCAAAGAAGTACAAATTGGCCCAGTTAGGTCCTATATGACCTAAAAAGTCAATTTGGGATCTATTAGGATCAAACAAGTCCATTTGGGCTCCATTAGGACCAAAGATGTACAAATTGGCCCAGTTAGGTCTTATATGACCTAAAAAGTCCATTTGGGCTCTATTAGGATCAAACAAGTCCAGTTGGGCTCCAATAGGACCAAAGAAGTACAAATTGGCCCAGTTAGGTCCTATATGACCTAAAAAGTCCATTTGGACTCTATTAGGATCAAACAAGTCCATTTGTGCTCACTTTGGGCTCTAGTAGGACCAAAGAAGTACAAATTGACCCAATTAGGTCCTATATGACCTTAAAAGTCCATTTTGGCTCTATTAAGATCAAACAAGTCCATTTGGGCTCCAATAGGACCAAAGAAGTACAAATTGCCCAGTTAGGTCCTTTATGACCTAAAAGTCCATTGGCTCTATTAGGATCAAACAAGTCCATTTGGGCTCTATTAGGGTCAAACAAATCCATTTGGGCTCCGTTAGGACCAAAGAAGTACAAATTGGCTCAGTTAGGTCCTATATGACAAAAAAGTCCATTTGGGCTCTATTAGGATCAAACAAGTCCATTTGGGCTCCAATACGACCAAAGAAGTACAAATTCGTTAGGTCCTATATGGCCTAAAAAGTGCATTTGGGCTCTATTAGGATCAAACAAGTCCATTTGGGCTCCAATAGGACCAAAGAAGTACAAATTGGCCAAGTAAGGTCTATATGACCTAAAAGTGCATTTGGGCTCTATTAGGATCAAACAAGTCCATTTGGGCTCCATTAGGTCAAACTTGTCCATTTGGGCTCCATTAGGACCAAAGAAGTACAAGTTGGCCGATTAGGTCTTATATGACCTAAAAAGTCCATTTGGGCTCTATTTGGATCAAACAAGTCCATTTAGGCTCAAATAGGACCAAGAAGTACAAATTGGCCCATTAGGTCCTATATGACATAAAAACTGCATTTCGGCTCTATTATGATCAAACAAGTCCATTTGTGCTCCAAAATGACCAAAGAAGAACAAATTGGCCCAGTTAGGTCCGATATGACCTAAATAGTCCATTTGGGCTCTATTAGGATCAAACAAGTCCATTTGGGCTCCAATAGGACCAAAGTAGTACAAATTGGCCCAGATAGGTCCTATATGACCTAAAAAGTCCATTTGGGCTCTATTAGGATCACCCAAGTCCATTTGGGGTCCAATAGGACCAAAGAAGTACAAATTGGCCCAGTTAGGTCCTATATGACCTAAAAAGTGCATTTGTGCTCTACTACGATCAAACAAGTCCATTTGGGCTCCAATAGGACCAAAGAAGTACAAATTGGCCCAGTTAGGTCCTATATGACCTAAAAAGTCCATTTAGGCTCTTTTAGGATCAAACAAGTCCATTTGGGCTCCATTAGGACCAAAGATGTACAAATTGGCCCAGTTAGGTCCTATATGAACTAAAAAGTCCATTTTGGCTCTATTAGGATCAAACAAGTCCGTTTGGGCTCAATAGGACCAAGAAGTACAAATTGGCCGATTAGGTCTATATGACCTAAAAGTCCATTTTGGCTCTATTAGAGATCAAACAAGTCCATTTGGGCTCATTAGGGCCAAACAAGTCCCTTTGGGCTCCATTAGGACCAAAGAAGTACAAATTTGCCCAATTAGGTCCTATATGACCTAAAAAGTCCATTTGGGCTCTATTAAGATCAAACAAGTCCATTTAGGACTCCAATAGGACCAAAGAAGTACAAATTGGCCCAATTAGGTCCTATATGACCTAAAAAGTGCATTTGGGCTCTATTAGGATCAAACAAGTCCATTTAGGCTCCATTAGGACCAAACAAGTCCATTTGGGCTCTATTAGGATCAAACATGACCATTTGGGCTCCATTAGGACCAAACAAGTACAACTTGGACCAGTTAGGTCCTATATGACCTAAAAAGTCCATTTGGGCTCTATTAGGATCAAACAAGTCCATTTGGGCTCCAATAGGACCAAAGAAGTACAAATTACCGATTAGGTCCTATATGACCTAAAATGTCCATTTTGGCTCTACTAGGATCAAACAAGTCCATTTGTGCTACAAAATGGACCAAAGAAGTACAAATTGGGCCAGTTAGGTCCTATATGACCTAAAAGTCCATTTGGGCTCTATTAGGATCAAACAAGTCCATTTGGTGTCCAATAGAACCAAGAAGTACAAATTGGCCCAGTTAGGTCCTTTATGACCTAAAAAGTCCATTTGGGCTCTATTAGGATCAAACAAGTCCATTTGGGCTCCAATAGGACCAAAGAAGTACAAATTGGCCCAGTTAGGTCCTATATGACCTAAAAAGTCCATTTGGGCTCTATTAGGATCAAACAAGTCCATTTGGGCTCCAATAGGACCAAAGAAGTACAAATGGGCCCAGTTAGGTCCTATATGACCTAAAAAGTGCATTTTGGCTCTATTAGGATCAAACAAGTCCATTTGGGCTCCAATAGGACCAAAGAAGTACAAATTGGCCCAGTTAGGTCCTATATGACCTAAAAAGTCCATTTGGGCTCTACTAGGATCAAACAAGTCCATTTGGGCTCCAATAGGACCAATGAAGTACAAATTGGCCCAGTTAGGTCCTTTATGAACTAAAAAGTCCATTTGGGCTCTATTAAGATCAAACAAGTCCATTTGGGCTCTATTAGGACCAAAGAAGTACAAATTGGCCCGATTAGGTCCTATATGACCTAAAAAGTCCATTTGGGCTCTACTAGGATCAAACAAGTCCATTTGGGCTCCAATAGGACCAAAGAAGTACAAATTGGCCCAGTTAGGTCCTATAAGACCTAAAATGTCCAGTTGGGCTCTATTAGGATCAAACAAGTACATTTGGGCTCCAATAGGACCAAAGAAGTACAAATTCGCCCAGTTAGGTCCTATATGACCTAAAAAGTGCATTTTGGCTCTATTAGGATCAAACAAGTACATTTTGGCTCCAATAGGACCAAAGAAGTACAAATTGGCCCAGTTAGGGCCAATATGACCTAAAAAGTTCGTTTGGCCTCCATTAGGATCAAACAAGTCCATTTGGGCTCCCATAGGACCAAAGAAGTACAAATTGGCCCAGTTAGGTCCTATATGACCTAAAAAGTGCATTTTGGATCTATTAGGATCAAACAAGTCCATTTGGGCTCCAATAGGACCAAAGAAGTACAAATTGGCCCAGTTAGGTCCTATATGACCTAAAATTCCATTTGGGCTCCATTAGGACCAAACAAGTCCATTTGGGCTCCAATAGGACCAAAGAAGTACAAATTGACCCATTTAGGTCCTATATGACCTAAAATGTCTAGCTGGGCTCCATTAGGATCAAACAAGTCCATTTGGGCCCCATTAGGACCAAAGAAGTACAAATTGGCCCAGTTAGGTCCTATATGACCTAAAAAGTCCATTTGGGCTCTATTAGGTTCAAACAAGTCCATTTGGGCTCCATTAGGACCAAAGAATTACAATTGGCCCAGTTAGGTCCTATTAGCCAAAAAGTCCATTTTGGCTCTATTAGGATCAAACTAATCCATTTGGGCTCCAATAGGACCAAAGAAGTACAAATTGGATTGGGTCTTTATGACCCAACAGTCGATATGATCTAAAAAGTCCATTTGGGCTCTATTAGGATCAAACAAGTCCATTTGGGCTCCAATAGGACCAAAGAAGTACAAATTGGCCCAGTTATGTCCTATATGACCTAAAAAGTCCATTTGGGCTCTATTAGGATCAAACAAGTCCATTTGGGCTCCATTAGGACCAAGGATGTACAAATTGGCCCAGTTAGGTCCTATATGACCCAAAAAGTCCATTTTGGCTCTATTAGGATCAAACAAGTTCATTTGGGCTCCAATAGGACCAAAGAAGTACAAATTGACCCAGTTTGGTCCTATATGACCTAAAAAGTCCATTTGGGCTCTATTTGGATCAAACAAGTCCATTTGGGCTCCAATAGGACCAAAGAAGTACAAATTGGCCCAGTTAGGTGCTATATGACCTAAAAAGTCCATTTGGGCTCTATTAGGATCAAACAAGTCCATTTGGGCTCCAATAGGACCAAAAAAGTACAAATTGGCCCAGTTAGGTCCTATATGACCTAAAATGTCCATTTGGGCTCTATTTGGATCAAACAAGTCCATTTGGGCTCCATTAGGACAAAGATGTACAAATTGGCCAGATTAGGTCTCTATTACGACCCAAAAAGTCCATTTTGGCTCTATTAGGATCAAACAAGTCCATTTGGGCTCCAATAGGACCAAAGAAGTACAAATTGGCACAGTTAGGTCCTATATGACCTAAAAAGTACATTTGGGCTCTACTAGGATCAAACAAGTCCATTTGGGCTCCAATAAGACCAAAGAAGTACAAATTGGCCCAGTTAGGTCCTTTATGACCTAACAAGTCCATTTGAGCTCTATTAAGATCAAACAATTCCATTTGGGCTCCAATAGGACCAAAGAAGTACAAATTGGCCCAGTTAGGTCTTATATGACCTAAAAAGTCCATTTGGGCTCTATTAGGATCAAACAAGTCCATTTGGGCTCCAATAGGACCAAAGAAGTACAAATTGGCCCAATTAGGTCCTATATGACCTAAAATGTCCATTTGGGCTGTATTAGGATCAAACAAGTCCATTTGGGCTCTATTAGGACAAAGATGTACAAATTGGCCAAGTTAGGTCCTATATGACCCAAAAATTCCATTTTGGATCTATTAGGATCAAACAAGTCCATTTGGGCTCCAATAGGACCAAAGAAGTGCATTTGGGCTCCGTTAGGTCCTTATGACGTAAAAGTGCATTTGGGCTCTACTTAGGATCAAACAAGTCCGTTTGGCTCCAATAGGACCAAAGAAGTACATTTGGGCCGATTAGGCCATATGAAAAAGTGCATGTTGGCTCTATTAGGGTTAGATCTTATATGACCTAAAAAGTCCATTTGGGCTATATTAGGGTCAAACAAGTCCATTTGGGCTCCATTAGGACCAAAGAAGTACAAATTGGCCCAGATAGATCCTATATGACCTAAAAAGTCCATTTGGACTCTATTAGGATCAAACAAGTCCATTTAGGATCCAATAGGACCAAAGAAGTTCAAATTGGCCCAGTTAGGTCCTTTATGACCTAACAAGTGCATTTTGGCTCTATTAGGATCAAACAAGTCCATTTGGGCACGAATAGGACCAAAGAAGTACAAATTGGCCCAGTTAGGTCCTATATGACCTAAAAAGTACATTTGGGCTCTACTAGGATCAAACAAGTCCATTTGGGCTCTTATAAGACCAAAGAAGTA
>JAUPTC010001266.1:0-26232 GCA_030762895.1 Sophora flavescens
ATCGAAATGGAAATGTCCCCGACAGGATGGTGACATCGAAACACTCCTCGTGAGTAGGGGTGGGCAATGGGACGCCATTGTCGTGTGATGTGTGAATATATGGCATGCCGGCAAGAGGCCAATTTAATTAGGAAACCTTCGGACCGCTTGGATTAAACTGGAATTTATCTGGTACATGGAATGTGATGTATTGAGATGAGATTATTATTAATGTTAAAAGTATTTTCTTTATATATATTGTTTTGAAAAATTAGCGGGTGCCATGGACAGTTTTTCCGATTACCGCACCGGCTGAGAACAATGCTATTTTCGAAAATGTTTTTATAAAACCGTATTGTTGATCACTGGGATTTTATATCTCATTATTAAGCATTGTTTTCAGAGCACGAGGAGGACGTCATTGAGGCTGAAGAGGCGTGAAGACTTAGTGGACTCCATTAGATAACCTTTCTAGTTTGGTTAGTCTGTTCTTAAATAAGGAGCCGTATGTGGCTAGACGGAATTATTTATCGTTGGGATTGTAGTTAGACGCCCGGTTTTGAGGCTTTTGATTTTTTTTATATTTTATTTATATCTATACTCATTACGTGGACAATTTAATACTATATTATTTAATATGAGGCATTTTCAGACTTTAATGTTTTTTCTAATTTTTCTTTATGAGATATATGTTTTAATTAAATGTTTTAAAGGATATTTTATTGATTTTATCTTGGGATCTCTAATGTAACAAAGGGCATTACATTTATGGTATCAGAGCAGTTCGATTCTAAATCGGACTGTGGTGGTGGGGCTTTTTCAAAAACAAAACTTGGGCGCATAGGATGCTTGTTAGAGTTATAAATGCTGCATGCTATTCTTTGGGATATTGGACCTGATCAACCCAGTATTCCATTGGTAGTGAGCAGATTTATGGCTTTTAATAAGCGAGGGACGAACGTTGCACTTGCACCAGCTTTGGGTTGTATAGCCAGAGTTATGCTAGCGCAGGCGGAGACTCTCCGTCAACTGAATTGGAATGGAGGCCGATCACTAATGAAGTGGTGGCAACCTAGGACCCTTAGCACGTGGGGCTTTCCGAATTCAAGAAGGACAACCCGCCATCACTCCGAGGCAGCTTAGATCCGAAGGAGGTTGAATTCCCTCAACTCGGAGAGGAGAAAAATTACTCTATGGTTCGATTCGGGAGCGACACATTCATTCATTTCATTTAAATGTGTTCAATTCTTAGAGTTACCAATTACTAAATTGTCATATGATTTGTTTGTTCTACTCCTGCTAAAGATAGATTGATTACTTCTTCTGTCTGTCTGCAATGTCCCTTATTGTTTCAAGACCTGACTTATATTGTTGATTTGATATGTTTACCTATGTGTGGTCTAGATATTATTTTGTACATGGACTGGTTGTCTCGTAACAATGCTATTAATGATTGTTCTAGTCGAACTATTTCTTTCATTCACAGTCCATGTCTGTTAACTCTCCTAGGACAGAACATCTTTTCTCTGTTGTCACTTGTCATAAGTGCTTAGTTGAGGGAGCTCAAGGATATGTACTCTTATTCTCTACTAAGATAGAGGCTGACAGTGATGTGACGGCTATACCTGTGGTGTGTGAGTTCCAGGATGTTTTCCCTAAGGATAACACTAGTTTGCCTCCGAATAGAGAAGTTGAGTTTAACATAGATCTAGTTCCAGAGAATGGACCAGTGTCGGTAGCGCCTTATAGAATGGCACCTTTAGAGTTGAGCGAGCTTAAGAAATAGTTAGAGGAGATGCCAGGGAAGGGGTTTATTAGGCCTAGTGTGTCACCCCGGGGAGCACCTGTCCTACTGGTGAAAAAGAAGGATGGGACCATGAGGCTATGTGTTGACTATAGGCAGTTGAACAAAGTGACCATCAAGAATAAATTCCCTTTGCCTAGGATAGATGACCTCCTAGACCAGTTGAGGGGAGCGTCAGTGTTTTCCAAAATAGATCTAAGATCGGGATACCATCAAATTAGAGTCAATAAAGAGGACATTCCTAAGACAGCCTTTAGGACAAGGTATGGGCACTATGAGTATGTAGTGATGCCCTTTGGAGTGACCAATGCTCCAGCCGTTTTCATGGACTACATGAATCGGATCTTTAGGCCGTTCTTGGATAGCTTTGTGGTGGTGTTCATAGATGATATTTTGATATACTCTAGGACACCAGAGGATCATGAGGAGCATTTGAGGTCAGTGTTACAGATTCTGAGGGAAGAGCAACTGTATGCAAAGCCAGAAAAGTGTGAATTTTGGCTTGATGAGGTGAAGTTTTTAGGACATACCATATCTAGGAGTGGTGTAGCGGTTGACTCTAGTAAGGTTGATGCAGTGCTTGGATGGGAGCAGCCTAAGTTAGTGACGGAAGTGAGGAGTTTCCTAGGACTGGCAGGTTACTATAGGAAATTCATAGAAGGATTCTCTAGACTAGCTTTACCTCTTACCAAGATGACTAGGAAAGGAGAATCTTTCGAGTGGGATAAGGAATGCGAAGAGAATTTTGAGGAGCTTAAGAGGAGATTGGTGTCATCACCGGTCTTAACCATTCCAGATCCTTCAGTGAGTTTTGTGGTATATTGTGACGCTTCTAAGAATGGTTTAGTTTGTGTGTTGATGCAGGAAGGTAGGGTAGTGGCTTATGCATCTAGGCAGCTTAGGACGCATGAGGTGAATTACCCTACTCATGACCTTGAGTTAGCAGCAGTAGTCTTTGCTCTTAAGATTTGGAGGCACTATTTGTATGGTGCAAAGTTTGAGGTTTTTAGTGATCATAAGAGCCTTAAGTATTTGTTTGACCAGAAAGAATTGAATATGAGGCAAAGGAGGTGGATGGAATTCCTTAAGGACTATGATTTCGAGTTGAAGTACCATCCGGGAAAAGCCAATATGGTGGCAGATGCTTTGAGTAGGAAGTCCCTACACGTGTCGAGCTTGATGGTGCAAGAGCTGAACCTCATGGAAGAGTTTAGGGACATGAATCTGGAGGTGTTGGATGTGTCCTTAAGTGTCTTAAGCTTGAAGTTGAATAGGTTGGAAATTAATAGTGACCTTAGAGATGAGGTTAGGCGGGAACAACTTTTAGATCAGGAGTTGCAGTCTCGGTTGGGACAAGAGGGTTATGAGTTGTCTGTTGATGGGCTAGTGAAGTTTAAGAATAGGACCGTTGTTCCTAAGGAGGGGAGCCTTAGAGAGAAGATATTAGAGGAAGCTCATAAGGGAAAGTTTACCATACATCCTGGAATAACTAAGATGTACCAAGACCTTAATAGGATGTATTGGTGGCCAAGAATGAAAAAGGATGTGGCTAGCTTCGTAGCTAGGTGTTTAGTGTGCCAAAAGGTTAAGATAGATCATCAGAAGCCTTCGGGGTTGTTGTAGTCCTTGGAGATTCCAGAATGGAAGTGGGAGAGAATTTCTATGGACTTTGTGATGGGATTACCTAAGACACGTTTGGGCTTAGACGCCATTTGGGTGATAGTGGATAGGTTGACCAAGTCTGCCCACTTCTTGCCAATTAAGGCAACCTATAGCTTAGACAAGTTGGCCTACCTTTATATCAAGGAAATAGTCAGACTTCATGGGATACCCACCTCCATAGTGTCGAATAGAGACCCAAGGTTTACCTCTAGATTTTGGAGAGCTTTTCAGCAGGCCTTTGGGACTAAGTTGAACCTTAGCACAGCCTATCATCCCTAAACGGATGGTCAGTCAGAGCGGACCATTCAGACCCTTGAGGATATGCTTAGAGCGTGTGTCTTGGATGAATGAGGGAGTTGGGATAGGTTCCTACCTCTCATTGAGTTTGCGTATAACAATAGTTATCATGCTAGTATAGGCATGGCACCCTATGAGGCCCTATATGGGAGAAAGTGTAGGTCCCCTTTATGTTGGTGTGAGGTAGGTGAGAAAACCTTGATAGGACCCGAATTGGTCCAGGAAACCTCTGAGAGAATCAAAATGATTAGGGAGAAGATGCGCACTGTGCAAAGTAGACAAAAGAGCTACGCCGACAAAAGGATAAAGCCTTTAGAATTCTAGGAAAGTGAGCATGTATTTTTGAGAGTCACTCCTAAGACGGGGGTAGGGAGGTCGATGAAAGTCCGCAAGCTAAATCCTCGTTTCATGGGACCTTTCCAAATCCTTAAAAGAGTCGGGCCTGTTGCTTATCAATTGGCTCTTCCACCACAGTTGGCAAACCTTCATGATGTTTTCCATGTGTCGCAACTCAAAATATGTGTCTGATGAATCTCATGTGATAGCTCCCGAGTCTGTACAATTGAAGGATAATTTGATCTATAAGCCATTGCCTAGTCAAATCATGGACAAGATCACTAAGACTCTGAGGAACAAGATGATTCCATTGGTGAAAGTGTTATGGGAAGGATTAACTCCCGAGGAAGCCACTTGGGAGATGGTGGAGGACATCGTGCGTCAATACCCAGACTTTATTATCTAAGGTACGGTAACCTTTACGTTTGAATATGTCACATGTTGAAATAAGTACGTGAGTGTGAGGCGAATTTCGGGGACGAAATTCTCTAAGGAGGGGAGAAAATGTAACATCCTAAAATTCTAACATAATTAATTCGAAAAAAATAAATAATAATAATAATAATAATAATAATAATAATAATAATAATAAGTTATTAAAAAGTGTAGTGCAAATAAAATATAAATGGGAGATTTAGTGTAAAGAAGTGATGGTATAAATGTTATTGAAATTTATTAACTATTATAAATAATACAAAATATATATATATATATATATATATATATATATACATATATATATATATATATACATATATATACACACACACACACACACACACATATATATATATATATATATATGAAAAAAAAAATACTTGGGCGTTAAGCCCAAGCAGTTGGCTAAATAAAAAAAAAGAAAAAAAGAAAAGAAAATGTGAAAACCCTGGAAGCGCACAGTGTGTGTACATATATATACTTTAGAAAAGCGCAGTGCACTCTAGTCGCTGCACTTGCAAAAAAGAGGACGCCGCCGCACAGTGAGGGAGTATAACACACGGATCCAAGAACGCCACCAAACGGGAGAAGAATTTTTGGAGAAGCGCAAATCCTTATCATAAATAATTTTTAGAGTACATTGGAGGTCTTCGAGAGGTGAGTAACAGTACCTTTTAATAACCCTTTCCATGGTACATGTGTTTTGTTGTGTTGAGCGAATTACCTATGATTCTGAGAGATTTTAATTGAATGATGCATGTTGTTAATAAACTAATTTTTTTGGGGATTTGAATTAAAATAAAAAGGATTATTAAATTGGGTATTTATTCCTGTTACTGATGGCATGAAATACATGATTGGTATTTTTATTAATTGAATGACGTGCTTATTGGTGTGTGCTATGCCATGTGAGTTTATTTGACATGCATGATAAAATCATATATTTAATTTTTGGTAAATGATTTGTTACACATATGATACATGAAATTGTGCCCTATGATGAATTGTATGATGTTTGCCGCAATACCACCTATGATAGCGGTATCGAAAAGTAATACCACCGTAATGGGGTATCGAAAGTAACATCCCGTATAATTGGGATGTCGAAAATAAGTAATACTACCTAAAAAGGAGTATCGAAAGTAACACCGCCACAGGTTGGGGTGTCGAAAAAGGAGAAATACCACCATGTGCACATGGAAGGTATCGAAATGGAAATGTCCCCGACAGGAGGGTGACATCGAAACACTCCTCGCGAGTAGGGGTGGGCAATGGGACGCCATTGTCGTGTGATGTGTGAATATATGGCATGCCGGCAAGAGGCCAATTTAATTAGGAAACCTTCAGACCGCTTGGATTAAACTGGAATTTATCTGATACATGGAATGTGATGTATTGAGATGAGATTATTATTAATGTTAAAAGTATTTTCTTTATATATATTGTTTTGAAAAATTAGCGGGTGCCATGGACAGTTTTTCCGGTTACCGCACCGACTGAGAACAATGCTATTTTCGAAAATGTTTTTATAAAACCGTATTGTTGATCACTGGGATTTTATATCTCATTATTAAGCATTGTTTTCAGAGCACGAGGAGGACGTCATTAAGGCTGAAGAGGCGTGAAGACTTAGTGGACTCCATTAGATAACCTTTCTTGTTTGGTTAGTCTGTTCTTAAATAAGGAGCCGTATGTGGCTGGACGCAATTATTTATCGTTGGGATTGTAGTTAGACGCCCGATTTTGAGGCTTTTGATTTTTTTTTATATTTTATTTATATCTATACTCATTACGTGGACAATTTAATACTATATTATTTAATATGAGGCATTTTCAGACTTTAATATTTTTTCTAATTTTTCTTTATGAGATATATGTTTTAATTAAATGTTTTAAAGGATATTTTATTGATTTTATCTTGGGATCTCTAATGTAACAAAGGGTGTTACAACATATCTGTTAAAAGATAATGCAGGTGTCCTAAGATGAGCTCAACGAGAACAGAAATCTCGTGTTGAACAAAAGGGTAAAAGCTCATTTGATTCCGATTTCCAGTATGAATATGAACCGTGAAAGCATGGCCTATCGATCCTTTAGTCCTTCGGAATTGAATGCTAGAGGTGTCAGAAAAGTTACCACAGGGATAACTGGCTTGTGGCAGCCAAGCGTTCATAGCGACGTTGCATTTTGATCCTTCGATGTCGACTCTTCCTATTATTGTGAAGCAGAATTCACCAAGTGTTGGATTGTTCACCCACCAATAGGGAACGTGAGTTGGGTTTAGACCGTCGTGAGACGGGTTAGTTTTACCCTACTGATGACAGTGTCGCAATAGTAATTCAACCTAGTACGAGAGGAACCGTTGATTCGCACAATTGGTCATCGTGCTTGGTTTAAAAGCCAGTGGCGCGAAGCTACCGTGTGTTGGATTATGATTGAACGCCTCTAAGTCGGAATTCGGGCTAGAAGCGATGCGTGCTCCCGTCGCCCATTTGCCGACCAGTAGTAGGGGTCCTAGGCCCCCCACAGGCACGTGCTGTTGGTGAACCTCGAGGAGCCGATGAGCCTCGTGGGACGCCTTGAAGCGCAATTCCCCACTGGGAGACGGGTAAAATCCTTTGCAGACGACTTAAATACGCGACGGGGTATTGTAAGTGGCAGAGTGGCCTTGCTGCCACGATCCACTGAGATTCAGCCCCAGCCGCTTCGATTCGTCCATCCCCTCACCCCACCCTTGGTTTGGCCCAAGTCACCGAGGGGTTATTGGGACCGTGACTCAAATGGTTGGCAGGTTGCCAACACGTGTCGTAAGAAGCCAAGGAGAAGGGGAATATTGTCCGAGTGCGCGTGAACGGGTCAAGACGACCGATCTGGTGACATGTGGCTCAGCCCTGGGTGCACGTGGCCAAGTCAGGGAGCTCGACAGTGGGTCACGCGACCGAGCCGGTGAGGCAAGGAACCCAAGGAGCAAGGGTCGAGTCAACGAGTCCTGGTGCGGAAATCCCGGTTCCCGGGGCAAGTGCGAGTTCATGATGCTCGATATGGCTCATTCGGTGCGTAGTCCTGGTGCATCGGGCGCAGGTCCCCGGTGCACGTGATGCCTGATCAGGCTCGGTCGGTGCGGTCGGGAACCAAGGATGCATGGGTCTGGTGCACAGGGTACATGTCCCCGGTGTGGTTGAAAAATCATGAAAAATCTCCACCTTCATGAAATGCCACGAGACAATGTAGGAACCTTTGAGATAACATTCTTAGCGTGCCTGCAAAAAAACAACTCAAAATTCAATTCGTAGTTTAGTTTCCTTGTATCCAAACTGTCGCATATCCCTGATTTCGGTTGAAAAATCATAAAAAATTACCACCTTCATGAAATGCCACGAAACTTGGTGGAAACCTTGGAAATATTATAAGTAGTGTGCCTGCAAAAACTCAGCTCAAAATTCGATGGCTAGACCCATCAGCTTGGTCGGTGCACGTGATGCCCGATCTGGCTCGGTCGTTGAGGAAAGGAACCAAGGGAACGAAGGAATGGTGCACCGGGCACGGATCCCCGGGTGCACCAGGTGCCGGATCTGACTCGGTCGGTGCGTAAAGGAACCAAGGGAACGAGGGAATGGTGCACCGGGCACGGGTCCTCGGATGCACCAGGTGTCGGATCTGGCTCGGTCTGTGCGGAAAGGAACCAAGGGAACGAGGGAATGGTGCACTGGGTGCCGGATCTGGCTCGATCGGTGCGGAAAGGAACCAAGGGAACGAGGGAATGGTGCACCGGGCACGGGACCCCGGTGCACCAGGTGCCTGATCTGGCTCGGTCGGAGCGGACAGGAACCAAGATAGCTTCATGATTTGGCTCGGTGTGGTGCACCAGATTCCTGACTTGGCTCGGTGTGGTGCACCGGATTTTTGACTTGGCTCGGTGTGGTGCACCATATTCATGACTTGGCTCGGTCTGGTTCACCAGATTCATGATTTGGCTCGATGTGGTGCACTAGATTCTTTACTTGGTTCGCTGTGGTGCACCAGATTCCTGACTTGGCTCGGTGTGGTGCACCAGATTCCTGACTTGGCTCGGTGTGGTGCACCGGATTCCTGACTTGGCTCGGTGTGGTGCACCTGATTCCTGACTTGGCTCGGTGTGGTGCACTAGATTCATGACTTGGCTCGGTGTGGTGCACCAGATTCATGACTTGGCTCGGTGTGGTGCACCAGATTCCTGATTTGGCTCGGTGTGGTGCACCGGATTCATGATTTGGCTCGGTGTGGTGCACCAGATTCCTGACTTGGCTCGATCTGGTGCACCAGATTCTTGATTTGGCTCGGTGTGGTGTACCAGATTCCTGACTTGGCTCGGTTGGTGTGGACCGGAACCAAGGTTGCAAGGGTCTGGTACACATGGCATTGACTGATTGAAGGTGTTGGTGCTGGAATTTGGAGGTTCATTTTGGATGGTTAGTGACTCATGCACCGAGGTTGAAAGTGTTACATTGCATCACCCCTGACTCGTGCATGACCACCGTGCTCGGCACACGTCGCAGATGCACCGAGCACCGACGGGAAAATGTTGTGATACAAGCTTGAGAGCATTCCACTGACCCCCCTAGACTTTTTTGAAGGCGTGGTGGAAAAGTAAACCTGTAAACCAGGGTCCACCACATGTTTAAGTATGTTGGTATACCACATTTCGGCTAAAAGTTTCCAAAATTCCAACCCCTTAATGAAATGCAACGAAATTTGGAGGTAAAGCTGGAAATAATATAGCAAGAGTGCCAGCAAAAATTCAGGTCAAAATTCAATTTGTAGCCTAGGTTCCTTGTCGTCGAACTGTCGCATATCCCTGATTTTGTTTGAAAAATCATAAAAAATTACAACCTTCATGAAATGCCAAGAAACTTTGTGGGTACCTTGGGAATATTATAAGTAGTGTGCCTGCAAAAAATCATCTCAAAATTCGATGGCTAGACCCATTTTCCATTTTTTGGGAATTGTTTCGGTTTTTCACTTTGAAAATTTATAAAAAAATGGTATGGTGAAAAAATCTGTAAATTTTTCGACCCCTAGATCCCATTTTTATAAGCATTCCTGCAAAAAATAAGGCCAAAATTCTACCTCTAGCTTGGAAAAAAAAGTATGTCTCCCCAGCAAACATGATGTCTTGTGCAGGAAAATGGGTCTTTGCATATTATGCTATTATAAGGGGGGAGAGGTGCCAGCCTGACCCTGACATGGTGCCAAGCCAGGTGCACCATGGTCCACCCCCCCCAACGCCCGTGCAATGATCCCCACCATTGCACATCGTCCTTGCCCACGGCATGGTAGGTGACTCGATCTGGTCATCTTCCGACCGACCGACTCCGTGGGCCGGGGCGCGGGCGGGCCCAGGGAAGGCCGAGAGTTGGGCCCGGGGCGGGACATGGAGGCGGGCGCGGGGAAAAATGTGGGCATCAGATTGGACCCTTTTTGTGGGGATTTTCCATGGTGTGTTGAGGATTCATGGGTGTGGCTCCTCGACCTTGGTTGTGGATGGACGTTGTGTTAGGTTATGCCCTTAGGGGCAGATCCGCAACACGAAGGGATGCGTGATCATCCGGATGTGACCAAGGTGTGGGTCCTCAACACCAAATCGGTTGAAGACGCACCGTAAAGAATCCTCGCAATGTGGCTGGCACCCGTTTTAAAAATGGCTTTCGAAATTTTGTCAATTTTGTTTTTAAAAATGTTGGCTTTCGATTTTATCAATTTCGTGGGGTACTCGATGGTGTGGTGAGGCTGTGGGTGCGCCGTTCCTCGACCTTGGTTGTGGATGGACGTGGTGTTAAGTGATGATGCCTTTCGAGGCGGAGCCAAAGCACCAAGAGACGGGTGGTCGGCACCGGAGACGGTGCCCGTGTGGTGGCGTTGCGACACGTGTATCCAAAAGACTCTCGGCAACGGATATCTTGGCTCTTGCAACGATGAATAACACAGCGAAATGCGATACTTGGTGTGAATTGCAGAATCCCATGAACCATCGAGTCTTTGAACGTAAGTTGCGCCCGAAGCCATTAGGCCGAGGGCATGCCTGCCTGGGAGTCGCACATCGTTGCCCCAATGCCTCAGCCCTGTTGCTAGGCATAGTAAAGGGGTGAATGTTGGTTTCCCGTGAGCGATGCCTCACGGTTGACTGAAAATTGAGTCCGTGGTGGAGTGCGCCGCGATGGATGGTGGTTGAGTAAAAGCTCGAGACCGATCGTGTGTGTCACCCCTACCGGATTTGGGACTCTTTGACCCATGAGCGGCCGTTGGCTGCCCACGATGGGTTCTCAGGTCAGGCGGGGCTACTCGCTGAGTTTAAGCATATCAATAAGCGGAGGAAAAGAAACTAACAAGGATTCCCTTAGTAACAGCGAGCGAACCGGGAAGAGCCCACCATGAGAATCGGTCGCCCTCGGCGTCTGAATTGTAGTATGGAGAAGCGTACTCAGTGGCAGACCGGGCCCAAGTCCCCTGGAAGGGGGCGCCAGAGAGGGTGAAAGCCCCGTCGTACCCGGACCCTGTCGCACCACGAGGCATTGTCAGCGAGTCGGGTTGTTTGGGAATGCAGCCCCAATCGGGCGGTAAATTCTATCCAAGACTAAATACTGGCGAGAGGCTGATAGCAAACAAGTACCGCGAGGGAAAGATGAAAAGGACTTTGAAAAGAGAGTCAAAGAGTGCTCGAAATTGTCGGGAGGGAAGCGGATGGGGGCCGGCGATGTGCCTCGGTCGGATGTGGAACGACGAGAGTCGGTCTGCCAATCGACTTGGGGCATTGACCAACGCAAATTGTGATGGTGGCCCAAGCCTGTGCTGTTGTCATGCTTGTGGAGATGTCATCATCACGATTGTGGATGGCAGCACGCGCCTGCTAGGCGTGCTTCGGCACCTGCGTGCTCCGGGCGTCGGCCTGTGGGCTCCCCATTCGGCCCGTCTTGAAACACGGACCAAGGATTCTGACATGTGTGCGAGCCAGCGGGCGAGTAAACCCGTAAGGCGCAGGGAAGCTGATTGGTGGGATCCCCTTGTGGGTTGCACCGCCGACCGACCCTGATCTTCTGTGAAGGGTTCGAGTGAGAGCATACCTGTCGGGACCCGAAAGATTGTGAACTATGCCTGAGTGGGGCGAAGCCAGAGGAAACTCTAGTGGAGGCCCGCAGCGATACTGACGTGCAAATCATTCGTCTGTCTTGGGTATAGGGGCGAAAGACTAATCGAACCGTCTAGTAGCTGGTTCCCTCTGAAGTTTCCCTCAGGATAGATGGAGCCCGCGTGCGAGTTCTATCGGGTAAAGCCAAAGACTAAAGGCATCGGGGGAGCAACGCCCTCGACCTACTCTCAAACTTTAAATAGGTAGGACGGTGCGGCTGCTCCGTTGAGCCGTGCCACGGAATCGAGAGCTCCAAGTGGGCCATTTTTGGTAAGCAGAACTGGCGATACGGGATGAACCAGAAGCCGGGTTACGGTGCCCAACCGCGCTCTAACCTAGACCCCACAGAGGGTGTTGGTCGATTAAGACAGCAGGACGGTGGTCATGGAAGTCGAAATCCGCTAAGGAGTGTGTAACAACTAACCTGCCGAATCAACTAGCCCCGAAAATGGATGGCGCTGAAGCGCGCGACCTATACCAGGCCTTCGGCGCAAGGTCCAGGCCCCGATGAGTAGGAGTGCGCGGCGGTCGCTGCAAAACCCGGGGCGTGAGCCTGGGCGGAGCGGTCGTCGGTGCAGATCTTGGTGGTAGTAGCAGATATTCAAATGAGAACTTTGAAGGCGGAAGAGGGGAAAGGTTCCATGTGAACGACATTTGAATATGGGTTAGTCGATCCTAAGGGACGGGGGAAGACCGTCTGATAGCACTCTGAGCGTGCACTCCGTAAGGGAATCGGGTTAAAATTCCTGAACCGGGACGTGGCGGCTGACGGTAACGTTAGGGAGTCCGGAGACGTCGGCGACCCCCCCGGAAAGAGTTATCTTTTCTGTTTAACAGCCTGCCCACCCTTGAAGCGCAATTCCTCAATGGGCGGTGGGTAGAATCCTTTATAGATGGCTTAAATACGCGACGGGGTATTGTAAGTGGCAGAGTGGCCTTGCTGCCACGATCCACTGAGATTCAGCCCCAGTCGCTTCGATTCGTCCCTCCGCTCACCCCACCCTCGGTTTGGCCCAATTCACCAAGAGGGTTGCTCAAACGGTTGGCTTGTTACCAACAAGTGTCACGAGAAGCCAAGGAGCAGGTGATGATTGTCCGAGTGCACGTGAACAGGTCAAGACGCACGATCTGGTGACGTGTGGCTCAGCCCTGGGTGCACATGGTCAGTTCATGATGCTCGTTATGGCTCATCCGGTGCGTAGTCCTGGTGCATCGGGCAAAGGTCGGTGCGGTTGGGAACCAAGGATGCCCGGGTCCGGTGAACAGGGTACATGTCCCATATGTGGTGCACCAGATTCCTGACTTGGCTCGGGGTGGTGCACCAGATTCCTGACTTGGCTCGGTGTGGTGCACCAGATTCATGGTTTGGCAAGGTATGGTGCACTTCTGATTGACTGGCCGGTGCAGTTCGACGGCTCGATCAGTGCACGATTCTGTCTGGCTCGGTGTGGTGCACCAGATTCCTGGTTTGGCTCGGTGTGGTGCACCAGATTCATGGTTTGGCTCGGTGTGGTGCACCAGATTCCTGACTTGGCTCGGTGTGGTGCACCATGGTGCCCCAGATTCATGGTTTGGCTCGGTGTGGTGCACCAGATTCCTGACTTGGCTCGGTGTGGTGCACCAGATTCCTGACTTGGCTCGGTGTGGTGCACCAGATTCATGACTTGGCTCGGTGTGGTGCACCAGATTCCTGGTTTGGCTCGGTGTGGTGCACCAGATTCATGGTTTGGCTCGGTGTGGTGCACCAGATTCTTGAATTGGATCGGTGTGGTGCACCATGGTGCCCCAGATTCATGGTTTGGCTCGGTGTGGTGCATCAGATTTCTGACTTGGCTCGGTGTGGTGCACCAGATTCCTGACTTGGCTCGGTGTGGTGCACCTGATTCCTGGTTTGGATCGGGGTGGTGCACCAGATTCATAGTTTGGCTCAGTGAGGTGCACCAGATTCCTGACTTGGCTCGGTGTGGTGCACTAGATTCCTGACTTGGCTCAGTATGGTGCACCAGATTCATGACTGGCTCGGTGTGGTGCACCAGATTCATGACTTAGCTCGGTGTGGTGCACCAGATTCCAGACTTGGCTCGGTGTGGTGCACCAGATTCTTGACTTGACTCGGTGTGGTGCACCAGATTCCTGACTTGGCTCGGTCTGGTTCACCAGATTCATGATTTGGCTCGGTGTGGTGCACCAGATTCCTGACTTGGCTCGGTGTGGTGCTCCAGATTCGTGACTTGGCTAGGCGTGGTGGACCAGATTCCTGACTTTGCTCGGTGTGGTGCACCAGATTCATGACTTGGCTCGGTCTGGTGCACTTGATTCATGACTTGACTCGATGTGGTGCACCTGATTCCTGGTTTAGCTCGGTGTGGTTCACCAGATTCATGGTTTGGCTCGGTGTGGAGCACCAGATTCCTGACTTGGCTCGGTGTGGCGCACCAGATTCCTGACTTGGCTCGGTGTGGCGCACCAGATTCCTGACTTGGCTCGGTGTGGTGCACCAGATTCCTGATTTGGCTCGGTGTGGTGCACCAGATTCCTGACGTGGCTCGGTGTGGTGCACCAGATTCCTGGTTTGGCTCGGTGTGGGGCACTAGATTCCTGACTTGGCTCTGTCTGGAGCACCAGATTCCTGACTTGGCTCTTTCTGGTGCACCGGATTCATGATTTGGCTCGGTGTGGTGCACCGGTCTGGTCCACCAGATTCATGACTTGGCTCGGTGTGGTGCACTAGAATCCTGACTTTGCTCGGTGTGGTGCACCAGATTCCTGATTTTGCTCGGTGGGGTGCACCAGATTCCTGATTTGCCTCGGTGTGTTGCACCAGATTCCTGACTTTGCTCGGTCTGGCGCACCAGATTCCTGGTTTTGCTCGGTGTGGTGCACCGGTCTGGTGCACCAGATTGATGACTTGGCTCGGTGTGGTGCACCAGATTCCTGACTTGACTCGGTGTGGTGCACCAGATTCCTGATTTTGCTCGGTGTGAGATTCCTGATTTTGCTCGGTGTGGTGCACCAGATTCATGATTTGGCTCGGTGTGGTGCTCCAGATTCCTGACTTGGCTCTGTCTGGTGCACCAGATTCCTGGTTTAGCTCGGTGTTTTGCACCAGATTCCTGACTTGGCTCGGTCTGGTGCACCAGATTCCGGACTTGGCTCGGTGAGGTGCACCAGATTCATGCTTTGGCTCGGTGTGGTGCACCAGATTCCTGACTTGGCTCGGTTTGGTGCACCAGATTCCGGACTTGGCTCGGTGAGGTGCACCAGATTCATGGTTTGGCTCGGTGTGGTGCACCAGATTCCTGACTTGGCTCGGTGTGGTGCACCAGATTCATGATTTGGCTCGGTGTGGTGCACCATATTCATGACTTGGCTCGGTGTGGTGCACCAGATTCCTGACTTAGCTCGGCCAGATTCCTGATTTGGCTCGGTGTGGTGCACCAGATTCCTGACTTGGCCCGGTGTGGTGCACCAGATTCCTGTCCTGGCTCGGTGTGGTGCACCAGATTCATGACTTGGCTCGGTGTGGTGCACCAGATTCCTGACTTGACTCGGTGTGGTGCACCAGATTCCTGATTTTGCTCGGTGTGAGATTCCTGATTTTGCTCGGTGTGGTTCACCAGATTCATGGTTTGGCTCGGTGTGGTGCACCAGATTCATGACTTGGCTCTGTCTGGTGCACCAGATTCCTGGTTTGGCACGGTGTTTTGCATCAGATTCCTGACTTGACTCGGTCTGGTGCACCAGATTCCGGACTTGACTCGGTGAGGTGCTCCAGATTCATGCTTTGGCTCGGTGTGGTGCACCAGATTCCTGACTTGGCTCGGTTTGGTGCACCAGATTCCGGACTTGGCTCGGTGAGGTGCACCAGATTCATGCTTTGGCTCGGTGTGGTGCACCAGATTCCTGACTTGGCTCGGTCTGGTGCACCAGATTCATGATTTGGCTCGGTGTGGTGCACCATATTCATGACTTGGCTCGGTGTGGTGCACCAGATTCCTGACTTAGCTCGGCCAGATTCCTGATTTGGCTCGGTGTGGTGCACCAGATTCCTGACTGGCCACGGTGTGGTGCACCAGATTCCTGTCCTGGCTCGGTGTGGTGCACCAGATTCATGACTTGGCTCGGTGTGGAGCACCGGATTCCTGGTTTGGCTCGGTGTGGTGCACCAGATTCATGGTTTGGCTCGATGTGGTGCACCAGATTCCTGGGTTGGCTCGGTGTGGTGCACCAGATTCTTGACTTGACTCGGTGTGGTGCACCAGATTCCTGACTTGGCTCGGTCTGGTTCACCAGATTCATGATTTGGCTCGGTGTGGTGCACCAGATTCCTGACTTGGCTCGGTGTGGTGCTCCAGATTCGTGACTTGGCTCGGTGTGGTGGACCAGATTCCTGACTTGGCTCGGTGTGGTGCACCAGATTCATGACTTGGCTCGGTGTGGTGCACCAGATTCTTGGTTTGGCTTGGTGTGGTGCACCAGATTCATGGTTTGGCTAGGTGTGTGTTGACGAGTCTGGTCAAGTATACCCAGTCGTGCAAGTAATATGGTGGTAAGACCGGTTATCGTATCCACGGGGATTGGATGTCAACTACCAATTCGCAAACTCAGCAACTATCTAGACTAAACTATTAATCAAGAGAAAGTAAAACAAACAAAAGAAAAGAAATAAAATCTTTTTGTCTTTTTGGGGACTTTTAACAAACACTTGGAGTGCAGAAAGGATATGTTGGAACTAGACTTCACCAAACCTCTATCTCATGCAATATCAGGACTAGATACCTCCCATTCATGCTTCAGATATTAAAATCAATCCACTAAATTACTCAAACCTCGATTTCTCGGATGGCAAGAGCCTAAATCCACTAATAGACCCTAATTCCTTAGGTGGCCTAGATTAATGAATTTGCATTAAGATTAGGGATTACGTGATTACTAGTAAACCTAACTCCATTCCTAGATGAAAGGGGTACTAGGTGATTAAATTCAGTTCCGGTTCTGATACGAACGTCCCCATTGCATACCAAAACACAAATCAATTCATGGGGGTGCTAGCCACAACAAGCATTAAGAACAGAAAATTAATCACTAATATGAAGACATGAACATAGAATAATCAGTAAAGATAAATACATAAACAATCAGTATGGTTACATCTAATCCCAACAACAGGGATTTAACTACTCATAAAAAGAGAATACAAAGAGAAAGAGAGAAGGGATGAAGCAAACTCCATAGGAGGATCCTCCAATCTTCTTTCAGTCCCAGAGCAAGGAAAACACCCCCTTCAGGGTTGGAACCTTCTTCGAGCCGCAACCTCCAAGTGCCTCTGGCTCAAAACCTAGAAACTCTCTAACTCTCCAAAAAAAAAAAACTCCCCAGATTCCACAGCAGAAACTAGAATTTATACTGGTTCTGCTCGTCTGCCAGCGCTGGGCGCCCCTGGCCTGCGCTGGGCGCCCAAAACACTGCTCTCTGTCTGATGCTCTGCCTCCTTGGCGCTGGGCGCTGGCTTCTGGCGCTGGGCACTGGTTTTCCATACTCGCGAGGCGAGCCAAGGTTCGTGGGGCGAACCATAAAGGCTTGCATTTGCTGGCACAGTCAGCTTTCAGGGTCGCGTGGCGAATCCAGTCTCGCGGGGCGAATCTCCAGAATTCTGCTTGGCTCAATTTCTTCTCTTTTCAAGCTCCAAAATCATCCAAGCTTCATTATAGCCAAATATGCACAGTTTCTCTTCAATTTCTGCAAAACAACACACAGAAACCGCTTCACCCGTTCCAAGGAAAAATCTAATAAAAATAAAACTAAGAATGCCTAATCAATATGAAAAATGCATGCAAAAGTATATAGAAAATATCATGTAAAATCACACTATCAAATCACCCCAAGCTTATTAAATTGGTTGTCCTCAAGCAATCACTAAGGCCAGAAGAATAAACAGAATATGGATAGTGAACGAAGAACCCGAGTAAATGATCCAAGTAATAGGCAATTCAAACAATTCAGTAAGAGACAATCAATTCAAGTCCAATTAGAGGCTTAGGTTCCTTAGAATCATGTTCTTGCTGATTTGGGCACTCTTTATCACCTGAAGCTCACCCCAAGCTTGTTCATTTGCTTGGCTCTCTTTTCTCACCTCACTCAAGTGTTTAGGGGATATGACATTTCACTCAATTTTCCTCAAGGAATGAATCCTACCATAGGCTTGACTATCAACCAAATCTCTACTTTATTAATGAAAACAATTTCGAATCAAGAGGTCTTTCACTTGGTTGTAACGTGGCCATGGGATTAATCGTTAGGTGGGGAAATCAATAAAAGGATATTTCAAAAGGCTACACAACATATCAACATTTGCAAAGCATGACCTTCTAAAATACCTTTTGGGTTTCAATTCACTTTCCACCTTTCTTTTCTTTCCTTTTCTTTTTATTTTTCATTTTTCTTTTTGTCATCCCCTTCTCTATTTATTTTTATTTTTTCTTTTCTTTTTCTTTTATTTGGAGAAGGGGAGATTTTTTTTTCAACTCAAGAGAAATATTTTTTTCTGATTCTTTTCCCAAACTTTTTCGACTACCTTTTTTTTTTTTAACTACCATTTTACCCTTTTGTAATACTTTAGAAGGTCCCTTATCAAGCATCATTCAACAAAATATCTCAAGGTACCAAGAAAAGCATTTTTTTCAGGCTCAAAATTGGGCAACTAAGGGGTAGCATTTCATCATTCCAAGCTCAGAAGGCCCGAAAAATACCTATTGCCTCAATCATTTTCAAAAAATGTTTTAAAAAATTTTCAAGCTTCAAAATGGTTTCAAGTCAAGTTCTAGAGAATAACATTCAAGAGGAATAACACTCTAACACAAAGAATGGGGTAAAATTTTGTGACTACCCCTTTTGCTCAAAATCTCACATTTTAGTTCAGAATCAATGAAAAACACAAATCTTCAGAACCATATGCTAATTATCAACTATCCAAGATCATCTCAAACATTTTCATTTGAAGCCTTATCACAAGAATGAAAAAAATTGGGTTCAACAATTCACTATCTCAAGTTATTTGGCACTTAGTTCTCACAATTGGATGCAAAATTCAGGCAAGGGGCAATCTAATAATGTGACATGCAAAGCTATCATGCTAAACTATATGAATGCAATATGAAAAATGCAAATGCAAAATACCCAAATGCAAAATACCCCTACGCCAAGCTTAAGAATTTACATTGTCCCCAATGTAAACAATCAAGTTAGAGAGAGGAGAAAAAATAAAAATAAAATAACATAAAAAATTGGAACGGCTTACCGAGGCGGTAGCAGGTGTTGGTTCACATGCCTAGTCAGAATGAACTGCATGAAAATGGGGTCCTGGCCTTGATGGGTGCTGACTTTTCTTCTTGTTCTCCTTGCTCTTCCCTCCTTCCTTCTTATCCTGAAATCACTTGGCAATTTTATTAGTAAAAGAAAACTCTTGATCTTCTCAAATTATTCAAGAGTTTAAAATCAAAAACACAACTAACTAAAGAGAAGGGTTAAGAAAAGTTGGGTTGCCTCCCAATAAGTGCTTCTTTAACGTCACTAGCTTGACGTCCTAGGATCCTCCTCCCGGATCAAATGGTAATTGGAGTGGGGATTGTAGCAGTAAAATGACTTTATCCTCAACTCCACCCAGCCAGTGTGTGAAAGCACCATTGACCTCTTTAACCACAATAATGCACTTACTTCCTAGTGGGTCAAATGGCATTTTCACCAGGAAGTTTGAAAGACAAGTGGAAGGGACTAACTTACCAGTGTCCACACATGCATGCAAGCCGACATATTTGTCCAATGCAGAAATTTCAGATTCCTTAGCAAGCATGGTGGAATCCGCTACCACTTCGTCTTCATCTTGAACTATCCCCCAAACCAGATTTTCCTCAAATTGGGCTTCAGGTGACTTTTGTACTAACTGTTTGCAAATCTCCTCAACATGCGTTTTGAAGTTCTGCTTCACAGCTTCGATACTCTCACAATTGGCGCTTGCCTTGGCCTCTGAGGCGGATAGCTCTTGGGAATATTGTTCTAGAGCAGCTTTCAACGGTGTTTGCTCCTTCCATTCCCATTCTTCAACTTCCCAAGGACTTGTGGAAAGTACTCCCTTTTCTTGTGACTTGTCCACCAACACCACTTCATCTTCAATTTGATCCATTCCCACAACCAGATTTTTCTCAAATTCTGGTTCATGTGGCTCTATGGGAATCATACATGATAGTGGAGGTGGCAAATAGGAACAAAAGGTTTCCCAATCCTCCTCGGAGAAGTTATATATAAGCCTTCCCGTCATATCATCAACTTGTGCGGGAGTAACATGATCCATCAAATCCATGCAATCTCCTAAACACCAGTTGTCCTCCAAAGCGTGACTTGAGGCTTCCTCATCAGGTGGATAATAGTGATTGTCCATGAACTGCATCCACCTTGCACAAACACAACTCAAAAGAAAAAGATCAAATATATACAGAAAAGTAAAGAAAAAAAAATGTCTAAATTAGTTGCCTCCTCTGTTACTAATGATATTGGCAAAATCAATCCCCGGCAACGGCGCCAAAAACTTGTTGACGAGTCTGGGCAAGTATACCCAGTCGTGCAAGTAATACGGTGGTAAGACCGGTTATCGTATCCACGGGGATTGGATGTCAACCACCAATTCGCAAACTCAGCAGCTATCTAGACTAAACTATTAATCAAGAGAAAGTAAAACAAACAAAAGAAAAGAAATAAAATCTTTTTGTCTTTTTGGGGACTTTTAATAAACACTTGGAGTGCAGAAAGGATATGTTGGAACTAGACTTCACCAAACCTCTATCTCATGCAATATCAGGACTAGATACCTCCCATTCATGCTTCAGATATTAAAATCAATCCACTAAATTACTCAAACCCCGATTCCTCGGATGGCAAGAGCCTATATCCACTAATAGACCCCGATTCCTTAGGTGGCCTAGATTAATGAATTTGCATTAAGATTAGGGATTACGTGATTACTAGTAAACCTAACTCCATTCCTAGATGAAAGGGGTACTAGGTGATTAAATTCAGTTCCGGTTCTGATACGAATGTCCCCATTGCATACCAAAACACAAGTCGAGTCATGGGGGTGCTAGCCACAACAAGCATTAAGCACAGAAAATTAATCACTAATATGAAGACATGAACACAGAATAATCAGTCAAGATAAATACATAAACAATCAGTATGGTTTCATCTAATCCCAACAACAGGGATTTAACTACTCATAAAAAGAGAATACAAAGAGAAAGAGAGAAGGGATGAAGAAAACTCCATAGGAGGATCCTCCAATCTTCTTTCAGTCCCAGAGCAAGGAAAACATCCCCTTCAGGGTTGGAACCCTCTTCGAGCCGCAGCCTCCAAGTTCCTCTGGCTCAAAACCTAGAAACTCTCTAACTCTCCAAAAAAAAAACTCCCCAGATTCCACAGCAGAAACGAGAATTTATAATGGTTCTGCTGCTCAAATGCACTTATTTGGCGCCCGGCTCGCGCTGGCGCCCAAAACACTGCTCTCTGTCTGATGCTCTGCCTCCTTGGCGCTGGGTGCTGGCTTCTGGCGCTCGGCGCTGGCTTCTGGCGCTGGGCGCCCCCCTCCTGGCGCTGGTTTTCCATACTCGCGAGGCGAGCCAAGGTTCGCGGGGCAAACCAGAAAGGCTTGCATTTTCTGGCACAGTCAGCTTTCAGGGTCGCGAGGCGAATCCAGTCTCGCGGGGCGAATCTCCAGAATTCTGCTTGGCTCAATTTCTTCTCTTTTCAAGCTCCAAAATCATCCAAGCTTCATTATAGCCAAATATGCACAGTTTTTCTTCAATTTCTGCAAAACAACACACAGAAACCGCTTCACCCGTTCCAAGGAAAAATCTAATAAAAATCAAACTAAGAATGCCTAATCAATATGAAAAATGCATGCCAAAGTATATAGAAAATATCATGTAAAATCACACTATCAAATCACCCCAAGCTTATTTAATTGCTTGTCCTCAAGAAATCACTAAGGCCA
Source organism: Sophora flavescens (assembly GCA_030762895.1). NCBI lineage: Eukaryota > Viridiplantae > Streptophyta > Magnoliopsida > Fabales > Fabaceae > Sophora > Sophora flavescens. The sequence goes on from JAUPTC010001266.1 coordinate 21,718, forward strand.
GAAGAATAAACAGAATATGGATAGTGAACTAAGAACCCGAGTAAATGATCCAAGTAATAGGCAATTCAAACAATTCAGTAAGAGACAATCAATTCAAGTCCAATTAGAGGGTTAGGTTCCTTAGAATCATGTTCTCGCTGGCACTCTTTCTCACCTGAAGCTCACCCCAAGCTTGTTCATTTGCTTGGCTCTCTTTTCTCACCTCACTCAAGTGTTTAGGGGATATGACATTTCACTCAATTTTCCTCAAGGAATGAATCCTACCATAGGCTTGACTATCAACCAAATCTCTACTTTATTAATGAAAACAATTTCGAATCAAGAGGTCTTTCACTTGGTTGTAACGTGGCCATGGGATTAATCGTTAGGTGGGGAAATCAATAAAAGGATATTTCAAAAGGCTACACAACATATCAACATTTGCAAAGCATGACCTTCTAAAATACCTTTTGGGTTTCAATTCACTTTCCACCTTTCTTTTCTTTCCTTTTCTTTTTATTTTTTATTTTTCTTTTTGTCATCCCCTTCTCTATTTATTTTTATTTTTTCTTTTCTTTTTCTTTTATTTGGAGAAGGGGAGATTTTTTTTTCAACTCAAGAGAATTATTTTTTTCTGATTCTTTTCCCAAACTTTTTCGACTACCTTTTTTTTTTTTAACTACCCTTTTGTAATACTTTAGAAGGTCCCTTATCAAGCATCATTCAACAAAACATCTCAGGGTACCAAGAAAAGCATTTTTTTCAGGCTCAAAATTGGGCAACTAAGGGGTAGCATTTCATCATTCCAAGCTTAGAAGGCCCAAAAATACCTATTGCCTCAATCATTTTCAAAAAATGTTTTAAAAAATTTTCAAGCTTCAAAATGGTTTCAAGTCAAGTTCTAGAGAATAACATTCAAGAGGAATAACACTCTAACACAAAGAATGGGGTAAAATTTTGTGAGTACCCCTTTTGTTCAAAATCTCACATTTTAGTTCAGAATCAATGAAAAACACAAATCTTCAGAACCATATGCTAATTATCAACTATCCAAGATCATCTCAAACATTTTCATTTGCAGCCTTATCACAAGAATGAAAAAAATTGGGTTCAACAATTCACTATCTCAAGTTATTTGGCACTTAGTTCTCACAATTGGATGCAAAATTCAGGCAAGGGGCAATCTAATAATGTGACATGCAAAGCTATCATGCTAAACTATATGAATGCAATATGAAAAATGCAAATGCAAAATACCTAAATGCAAAATACCCCTACCCCAAGCTTAAGAATTTACATTGTCCCCAATGTAAACAATCAAGTTAGAGAGAGGAGAAAAAATAAAAATAAAATAACATAAAAAATTGGAACGGCTTACCGAGGCGGTAGCAGGTGTTGGTTCACATGCCTAGTCAGAATGAACTGCATGAAAATGGGGTCCTGGCCTTGATGGGTGCTGACTTTTCTTCTTGTTCTCCTTGCTCTTCCCTCCTTCCTTCTTATCCTGAAATCACTTGGCAATTTTATTAGTAAAAGAAAACTCTTGATCTTCTCAAATTATTCAAGAGTTTAAAATCAAAAACACAACTAGCTAAAGAGAAGGGTTAAGAAAAGTTGGGTTGCCTCCCAATAAGCGCTTCTTTAACGTCACTAGCTTGACGTCCTAGGATCCTCCTCCCGGATCAAATGGTAATTGGAGTGGGGATTGTAGCGAGAAATGACTTTATCCTCAACTCCACCCAGCCAGTGTGTGAAAGCACCATTGACCTCTTTAACCACAATAATGCACTTACTTCCTAGTGGGTCAAATGGCATTTTCACTAGGAAGTTTGAAAGACAAGTGGAAGGGACTAACTTACCAGTGTCCACACATGCATGCAAGCCGACATATTTGTCCAATGCAGAAATTTCAGATTCCTTAGCAAGCATGGTGGAATCCGCTACCACTTCGTCTTCATATTGAACTATCCCCCAAACCAGATTTTCCTCAAATTGGGCTTCAGGTGACTTTTGTACTAACTGTTTGCAAATCTTCTCAACATGCGTTTTGAAGTTCTGCTTCACAGCTTCGATACTCTCACAATTGGCGCTTGCCTTGGCCTCTGAGGCGGATAGCTCTTGGGAATATTGTTCCAGAGCAGCTTTCAACGGTGTTTGCTCATTCCATTCCCATTCTTCAACTTCCCAAGGACTTGTGGAAAGTACTCCCTCTTCTTGTGACTTGTCCACCAACACCACTTCATCTTCAATTTGATCCATTCCCACAACCAGATTTTCCTCAAATTCTGCTTCATGTGGCTCTATGGGAATCATACATGATGGTGGAGGTGGCAAATAGGAACAAAAGGTTTCCCAATCCTCCTCGGAGAAGTTATATATAAGCCTTCCCGTCATATCATCAACTTGTGCGGGAGTAACATGATCCATCAAATCCATACAATCTCCTAAACACCAGTTGTCCTCCAAAGCGTGACTTGAGGCTTCCTCATCAGGTGGATAATAGTGATTGTCCATGAACTGCATCCACCTTGCACAAACACAACTCAAAAGAAAAAGATCAAATATATACATAAAAGTAAAGAAAAAAAATGTCTAAATTAGTTGCCTCCTCTGTTACTAATGATATTGGCAAAACCACTCCCCGGCAACGGCGCCAAAAACTTGTTGACGAGTCTGGGCAAGTATACCCAGTCGTGCAAGTAATACGGTGGTAAGACCGGTTATCGTATCCACGGGGATTGGATGTCAACTACCAATTCGCAAACTCAGCAACTATCTAGACTAAACTATTAATCAAGAGAAAGTAAAACAAACAAAAGAAAAGAAATAAAATCATTTTGTCTTTTTGGGGACTTTTAACAAACACTTGGAGTGCAGAAAGGATATGTTGGAACTAGACTTCACCAAACCTCTATCTCATGCAATATCAGGACTAGATACCTCCCATTCATGCTTCAGATATTAAAATCAATCCACTAAATTACTCAAACCCCGATTCCTCGGATGGCAAGAGCCTAAATCCACTAATAGACCCTAATTCCTTAGGTGGCCTAGATTAATGAATTTGCATTAAGATTAGGGATTACGTGATTACTAGTAAACCTAACTCCATTCCTAGATGAAAGGGGTACTAGGTGATTAAATTCAGTTCCTGTTCTAATACGAACGTCCCCATTGCATACCAAAACACAAATCAAGTCATGGGGGTGCTAGCCACAACAAGCATTAAGCACAGAAAATTAATCACTAATATGAAGACATGAACATAGAATAATCAGTCAAGATAAATACATAAACAATCAGTATGGTTACATCTAATCCCAACAACAGGGATTTAACTACTCATAAAAAGAGAATACAAAGAGAAAGAGAGAAGGGATGAAGCAAACTCCATAGGAGGATCCTCCAATCTTCTTTCAGTCCCAGAGCAAGGAAAACATCCCCTTCAGGGTTGGAACCCTCTTCGAGCCGCAGCCTCCAAGTGCCTCTGGCTCAAAACCTAGAAACTATCTAACTCTCCAAAAAAAAAAAACTCCCCAGATTCCACAGCAAAAACGAGAATTTATACCGGTTTCGCTGCACATGCCACCATTGGCGCCCGGCTCGCGGCTGGCGCCCAAAACACTGCTCTCTGTCTGATGCTCTGCCTCCTTGGCGCTGGGCGCTGGCTTCTGGCGCTGGGCGCTGGTTTTCCATACTCGCGAGGCGAGCCAAGGTTCACGGGGCGAACCAGAAAGGCTTGCATTTTCTGGCACAGTCAGCTTTCAGGGTCGCGAGGCGAATCCATTCTCGCGGGGCGAATCTCCAGAATTCTGCTTGGCTCAATTTCTTCTCTTTTCAAGCTCTAAAATCATCCAAGCTTCATTATAGCCAAATATGCACAGTTTTTCTTCAATTTCTGCAAAACAACACACAGAAACCGCTTCACCCGTTCCAAGGAAAAATCTAATAAAAATCAAACTAAGAATGCCTAATCAATATGAAAAATGCATGCAAAAGTATATAGAAAATATCATGTAAAATCAAACTATCAGTGTGGTGCACCAGAATGCTGAAATGGTTCGGTGTGGTGCACCATGGTGCCCTAGATTCATGGTTTGGCACGGTGTGGTGCACCAGATTTCTGACTTGGCTCGGTGTGGTGCACCAGATTCCTGACTTGGCTCGGTGTGGTGCACCTGATTCCTGGTTTGGCTCGGGGTGGTGCACCAGATTCATGGTTTGGCTCGGTGTGGTGCACCAGATTCCTGACTTGGCTCGGGGTGGTGCACCAGATTCCTGACTTGGCTCGGTATGGTGCACCAGATTCCTGGTTTGGCTCGGTGTGGTGCACCAGATTCATGACTTGGCTAGGTGTGGTGCACCAGATTCCAGACTTGGCTCGGTGTGGTGCACCAGATTCATGGTTTGGCTCGATGTGGTGCACCAGATTCCTGGGTTGGCTCGGTGTGGTGCACCAGATTCTTGACTTGGCTCGGTGTGTTGCACCAGATTCATGACTTGGCTCGGTGTGGTGCACCAGATTCATGGTTTGGT
>JAUPTC010001267.1:0-26177 GCA_030762895.1 Sophora flavescens
CAAAGCTAGAATCGAGGTGGGGAGTTGCAATGGGAATAAATGAGGGTCATTGTGGTGGTTTAACATGGGTGACACAGCAACCCCCTTCCACGATGCAACCAGATTTAAACAACCACAGTTCATTCCAATGTCCAATGCAATATTCCGATTTCCTCCGGGTAACCCCATAAAAACAAATTTTGTTCTCTTTTAAGATCTTCGTAGCCAAATGCATATTACTAATCATTAATAATAGTTGTTTCCTGAGTTTTTGACTCAGAATTGCCAAGTGCATTTTCATAGAGTAAGTTATATGCTATTCTAAGTCATAGGTATTAATTCTGCATTATGAAGCTGAAAAAAAAAACTCCATTTAAGGTTCATAATTGAATCTCATTTCCTAATATTTTGTCATGGTTTTTATGTTATTCTATCTACTTTTTGGTTATGGTTTGAGATGTTGATTCTTTTGATAAAATGGAAAATATGTGAGAAAAGAAAGAAAGTAGAGGATGAGAAGGGCATTATATCATCGACTTTGTAATTGGACACAGGTACATAATTCAACTCTCTGTCAATGATTTTATTACATGATTGGTGACTTTATCATGCTTTTGTTTTTATCCCAGTTGAAAATGCTTTAGTGAATAATTACATTAGTTAAATAAACATGTCTCCAAGCTGTATTTTTAGTCTTTGGAATTCCATCAAAGCTGCAACCTTTATTAGTTTCTTCACCGAAAGTTGTTTTTATTTCTTGGGCAGAAAGATGTGTGATATTAATTTCTGGGTTGGAAAGAAAAAAGAGAAAATGGGTGATTGGGCACCAATGTTAATCGGTGTTGTTTTGTTTGTGCTGCTCCACCTCTCCCTAATTTTATATTTTGTTAGACTTGCTTTATTTAACTTAGCCAGAAGCTAGCCAAACCTATGATTGGATGAAAATTGAACTTAATTTAATTTATGTGTTGTTTTTATATGAACTTCAATGACCCACAAATTGTACTTTTACTCCATAAGTAATGAAGCATTCTTTGTCTTAATTATTTGAGATAATGGATGAAAATATTTTCGGCATCCTTTGTATGCACGGTTAATAAACAATGCTGGATATATGAGCTTTGTAATGAAAAAGTCAATTATATTAGGCCCATGTGCTATCAATCAAGGCGATTAGTTTGTGATCTGTGGCATCTTGATACATGGTTCATAATGTTGCCAGTTGCTTATGGCTGTGGAAAGTGTTTTCCTAGAGACTACAAAATGGGATCACAACTCATTTGAGTAGCTGAGTTTTTTGAGGTGGGAAGGGCTTGCGCATGACCCCTAATTTGTTTCACAACAGAATACATTTTTAGTTACATGTGTTTTTTAAGAATCTGTTTTAGTCACTTCAGTTTTAGGAATTGAATAGTTTGTTTGGATAGTATATTGTCCTATTGTAGTGCTAAGCTAGACAAATTTAATTTTCTGATTTGAAGTTGGAGTATGGTATGTTGGTAATACGACCTACAACTGAATTTTAATTTGGAATGTCTGATGAACACTCAGTGTAAATTTCTTAATTAGGCGTGCTTATCTTCCTGTAAATTTCCTATTCTGATGAAGACACCAGTCTTCTATGTTATCACTCTTTGTCTCAGTGCGTGTGTTTTCTTTGTTGCAAATGTTGGTCCTCATTTAATTAGTGGATAGATTAGTTTGACTAGATCTTTCTTTCACAGCCATACTGAATGTGTTAGATTTGTGAAGAGATTCAATTTACGTTGCTGGTGTGTTTATATAACTTTGTCTTTGCCTTCTATTTACATGTGCTACGAGTCAGATTTACATGAATGGTTTCTGCTACAGGTCACTGAAGGTGGTGGATAGACGAAAGAAAATGTTGCTCGATGTTGGATAGTTGAAACTAGACTTCTTCTAGATACCGAGCTGCCAATGGTGTAGGTAAGGTGTGTGTAAGAAAGTATGATGATTTGACTTGATTGGTGTAAGGAAGGTATGGCCATGGACATGCCTATGTCATAGCCTTCACATCAGTCAATCTACTCCATTTTTGCTCTGCTCCAACATGCATCAGATGAATTTCCCGATCGTATTTCCCGACACAAGATTTCTCAAAACACTCCAAACCCACACAAAACATAAAAAAAACACTAATCGTCTCGTTCACGAGTCAATATTAGGTCTCTAGCTCAGTAAACTCGTACTGGCTTTGAAAACCCAGACCGGCTTTCGTCTGAATTTTATACCGAAAATTTTACTGTGACTTCATACAGTAAAATAACACAAGAAAATGATTTTATTTAAAATAAAATCATCCTCTGGATTTTATCACAATTAAATACATTAAAGCATGCATTTATTAATAATTAAGCACACGAAAAACAGGGTGTTACAGCTTGCTGATGTGATAAGCTCCCAAAATAGTCCAGTTACTGGTCTGCATTTAATTCCATCATGGAAAGTGTTGTTACTCTTGAAACAGATCAACAATTTAGGTAAAAAATTTGCAGCATTCAACGACCAACATACCTGGAGCGTGTGTGTTTAGCATACTCATTTGTAGCAGCAAGTAAATGTATGAATGACCACAGTACATCAGTCCTGGTACCAGAATTTAAACACATAATTTCATACATTCTATAGGTGAGATGTTCCAATCAGAAAAACCATAGCTGTTACCTCTCCCCCTGTGTTGGAACCAATTCCATGCTCTTACCTTGATCATGTCTAGAATATGGATTAGATCAAACTTTTCCTATTTAAAATTAAAACCATTTCTCCAAAGCGAAATTGACCAGCAGGTTGAGAACCAAATTGTCATCCAAAACTGTTTCAGAGTTTTTCCCCTGACCAATCCCTTATGTTGTAAAAAATGTGTCTTGCCATCTACTGGTAATACCACCATGAATCCAGACCAAGTGTACACCTCGGAGTCCTTGGGACTGTTCTGTAAGCCATTTAATGTTGTCACTAATAGTGATTCCATTCCCTGAAAGACTTAAACTTCAATGAACCTATAAGTTCTTTGTATTATCTAAGCTTCCATTTCTGTTGACCCTAGGATATATGTAATTGAACCAGTTATGTCATGTCCTTCTCTCTTGGTCCATGTCTTGTGCCTGCCCTTCTACTAGAGATATTTACTTCTAGAATCAGAGCAAAAATAGTTTCTATGTCATTAGTGTGTGTGTATATATGCAGAACTGCCTTCACAGTGGCTTATCTATCATGAACCAGTGCAGAAAAATTTAGGAATATCACATCCTAATCTATAGAGCATTTTTTTACACCACACACCCTTGATAGGTAAATAACCCGTCGACATTAGGCTAAGGCATTTTCATTGAAATGTTGTCAGGCAAAAGCAATCCCTCCCTACTTTCATTTTTTTCTTTTAGCTTATTTAAAGGTAACTTCACTAACAATTATTTAAGGAGTCTGAAAATCTTCTATAACGGTTATTTGAAAATTGATTTGTTTAGACTTTGCCATCGTCATTAGACGATTAAGCAAAAAAGGCAACGATTCAAACATATGAGTTAGCTGAAGAATGCTTGAAAATAAATTGTTACAGAGCACCGTTGACCATGGGAGCTGTGTCAGGAAAAAATATGGTGAACATATACACACCATTAGTAAATATATATCAATAGCTTGGTTTCCATCAGAAAATGTTAAATAATCTAATAAGGGTTCTTTGTAGATTCAAACCAAAAGATGTCAAGTTTCATATCATAAGATGCACTGATGAAACAACTTTAAGAAGTATCGATAAAAGGTTCATTACATTATGAAGAAGTTGTTACAAAATTTTAGCTCTCCATTTTGCATTAATCATTTTTGTTATACTTTTGTCTCATTTCTTGCTCTCGTTCAATACTGGTGTTAGTATACTTGTGATTAAGAATTGAATTTTTATCTGCACTTCCTTCAGGTAGGATGGGCATCAACCTTTCTCAACAGGGTAAATTAGAGACTAATTTATTCAGCAAGAAGGACAAGTACATCAATCACTCAACTTTGAAGTTCAATGTGTAATGAAGTGGTACTAGACAACAGTGCAGTAGGATGTACATAATGATTCTTCAAGTAACGAGTAGGTAATTTTTCTATGATGACTCGATGCTTACCAATTTAGAAAATAAGCTTTGTAATTGTATGATATATTTTCTAGATGACCTATTAGCTTTCATATACATTTGTACTATATGGGAAATATCGACTTCAATTTTCTTTTTCTTTTTGCTATTTAGACAAGAGAAGCTTGCTTTCTTTATTAATCTACATAATATGATCACCATCCGTGCAATCTTAGTATGGGAATTCTAGATGTTAATTGTGAATTTTGTACTAATAGAAACCACTCACTGGCTCAAACTAATTCTTAAACTATTTCTAAATTGTCCGTGTAGTGTCATTGATGATGGGGAGATCACCATGCCACTATGAAAGTGGTTTGAAGAAGTGGCAAAAATAACCATTTTCTTTTAAATTGTGTTGTATGTTTTTACTGTGCTTATTTATTAGTTGGATTCAGAATCAATAACTGAAAAATAAAAACGTATATACCCTGTGTCTAAAATAATCTCTTATGAATTAGAATTTAGTTGCCCATTTTCACCCCAATCAGTTCTTGATGTTTTAACCACAAAAACCTTCCATATTTGTCACTTTAATTTCGACAAGTTTAAAAGATTAATTTGTTTCCACTCCATGCTATAAGCACAAGTGGTCATTCATGCTTCTACAGTAGCTCGAATGTGTAGAAATGAAATGAAAGTTAGTAAAGGCTCTTATATTTTTGTGGAACTTGATCGGTTTATTGGAATGGTACAGCAGTTGCAGACATTCCAACGATAAATTAAGACTGCCTTATATTATAAAACTCAATGAGTGTCAATGTCATGCTGCATCATATGCTACTTTAAATCAAATCTGCTTCGACTTTTTGTTTGATATTGACAAATCGTTTTTTACCAGTTATTGGATATCTGGACAACAGTGAAGCAAGCAAACCTATAGTAGTTCACCGGATTATTTCACTTGAAAATGCTATCCTCGACTCCCTAAGCTTCTTGATGATGTTTTCTCGGCTCTAAAAGTAAGTGCTGCCATGGGATGCAAATGGTTTATTGTTCTTTTCGGCTCTAAATGTATATTATTTTTTTGGCCTAAGCTTGCCTTGAATTGTAACAAATACCATTTTAATGTTCCTTATTTTGAAAAACATTCTAAAAATGATAATTGTTTGTACAAGAAAGTTGTTATCTTGACTCAGAAACATGCCACCGTTAACATGGTATGAAAATTATTTATTTTTCTATAATAGTATTACTTAATGAAATTTCTTTCCCAGGTATACTAACAAATACTGCTTTCTAATTGTAGAATTTGCTTGCTAAGTCAGTGAAATAGGGCCTCTTCTCCAAGCCATTAACCTGTACTATCAAAGATGATGATGACAAAAATTTTCCTTCCAAGATTCGTTGGGTAAACAGAAGGCAATCTGAAGCATACATCACCAATTGTTGGTTGCAGTTTTGTAAAGTTAACAAACTAACTAAGGAGAGCAAGGTGGAACTGAGGGTTAATGATGAAGATTGGACTATCATATACGCAAAGATCAAAAACATCTAGAGGATTCTTCTGAAAGTGAACATTGATTTTGTATTGAAGGATGTTTTTGTTTATTTTGGGTCAGTAATCCTCTAAGTACCTTCAGCATTTTGGAATCAAGGATCAATATCTCTATTTTTTGTTTTGAACCTATCGTGCGAAGTGTAGCTTTGGCCCCTATTTAAATATCACTCGTATCTTTTGTTGTTTTCTAACTATATATTTTTATGCATGTTGTCCTATATCAAATCTATATTAATAACATCTTTTTGTACTATATCGTATTAGTTTTATGTATGATGTATCAAATCTGAATATATATTACCTATTTTTTATTTGATAAATATCGTCTACCCCGTGACTACACCGGTAAATATTATGTCCCTAATTTTATGTTTCAAAAAGTATTCCTCTAGAGTTTATGTGCTGCAATACTAAATGAGCTTTTCATCCAAAGAGTTTGACTGAAAGCCTGAAACTTATTTCATGAGTGCTGAATCTAAGTAAATGAGGGGATATTTTATGGATTTTTTTTATAGTGAAAGTTTTGATTATAGGAATGCACACTCCATTATAAAGTTAAGGAAGATGACCAACCTCGGTAAAGATTTATACTAATAAGAGCAATCTGAGAATCGAACCGAATTCACAATAGAGTAAAAGACTTGATCGGATGTGTCAATTTTTGTTGGTCTATGGATTAAATTGGTATGTATTATTTGTGTAAAGATTTTTTACACTGTCAATTAATCATAAATTATCATAACATAAAAATGTTTGATCCTTATCATAATTATCTTAAGAATCCGCTTAGTCATTCATGAGCATAGTAACGATGAATATGATAAGAACGATGGATAAGAGTATCATATGATAAGAAGTAGATAAGCTATTTTCCGTCCATAGGATAACCTATTAGATAGTATTATTTTATCTTATTAGTATTTAGTAAATGAAAAAATATTATTGGATGAGGTCTTCCGAAAAGAAATTAATGAGTAGATGTCTGAATTGGCCTTGCCGAAAGTGGTCGCGAAAGAAATAGATGGAGGAAGCAAGTGCATATAATAAATAATAAATAAATAGACAGATAGATAGGGTTCATCCTTCTTAGTGGAAGTGAACGTAGAGTAGAACAAGCGTGTGTGTAGATCCTTCCACTCCCCTCCTGCAATTAACCAAGCGATCTCTCTCTCTCTAATCTGTTAGTTGCAACCATGAAACGCACCGTCGATGACGTCAAGCCACTCTTCCTCACCAAAGCCCAACGCGAAGAGTTGGCCCTTCAACGCCGCCATCAAGAAATCACCGACCAGAAGCGCCGCCACGAACACCTCCTCTCCTCTTCCCGTGATCGCCCCTCCGATTCCGCTACCGATCCCAAACCCTCCTCCGACCGTCGCGAACGTGACCGAGATCGAGATCGCGATCGCGACCGAGACAGGGACAGGGACAGAGAACGAGACCGCGAGCGCGAGCGCGAGCGCGATAGGGCTCGCGAAGCAGAACGGCGGAACCGAGAGAGGGAGCGTGAGGAAGACGCTAGGGCTCGGGAGCGTGCTCGATTGGAGAAATTGCAGGAGCGAGAGCGCGAGAAAGAGCTAGAAGCCATCAAGGAGCAATACCTAGGTTCCAAAAAACCTAAGAAGCGAGTCATCAAACCCAGCGAGAAATTCCGCTTTTCCTTCGATTGGGAAAACACGGAGGACACTTCCCGGGACATGAATTCCCTCTACCAGAACCCTCACGAGGCTCAGCTCCTCTTCGGCCGGGGCTTTCGCGCCGGCATGGACCGCCGTGAGCAGAAGAAGCTCGCCGCAAAGAACGAGAAGGATATGCGGGAGCAACTTCGCAAGAAGGACGGCGTGGAGGAGAAGCCGGAGGAGGCTGACGCTCAACGGCGCAAGGAGGCTGCTGCTGACCTGTATGATACCTTCGACATGAGAGTGGACCGCCACTGGAGCGAGAAGAAGCTTGAGGAGATGACGGAGCGAGATTGGCGTATATTCAGGGAGGACTACAACATCTCCTACAAGGGTTCCAGGATTCCACGCCCTATGCGGAGCTGGGTTGAGAGCAGGTTGAGCCTCGAGCTGTTGAAGGCGGTGGAGAAGGCTGGTTACAAGACCCCTTCTCCAATTCAGATGGCTGCCATTCCCCTTGGGTTGCAGCAGCGTGATGTCATTGGCATCGCTGAGACCGGTTCTGGTAAGACCGCGGCTTTCGCTTCTTCCCATGCTGAGTTACATCAGTAAGCTTCCTCCCATGAGTGAGGAGATTGAGGCGGAGGGTCCTTATGCTGTTGTCATGGCACCTACTCGCGAGCTCGCGCAGCAGATTGAGGATGAGACTGTTAAGTTTGCTCAGTATTTGGGCTTCAAAGTTGTTTCCATTGTTGGTGGACAGTCCATTGAGGAGCAAGGGTTTAAGATTAGGCAAGGTTGCGAAATTGTGATTGCCACTCCCGGTCGTTTGATTGACTGCTTGGAGCGGCGCTATGCTGTCCTCAACCAGTGCAATTATGTTGTTCTTGATGAGGCTGATCGCATGATTGATATGGGGTTTGAGCCACAGGTGATGGGTGTCTTGGATGCCATGCCTTCCAGCAATCTGAAACCTGAGAATGAAGATGAAGAGCTTGATGAGAAGAAGATTTATAGGACCACGTATATGTTCAGTGCTACCATGCCACCGGCTGTGGAGAGGCTTGCTAGGAAATATTTAAGGAACCCTGTTGTGGTAACCATAGGTACTGCTGGAAAGGCAACCGACTTGATCAGCCAGCACGTGATCATGATGAAGGAATCTGAGAAATTTTATAAGCTTCAGAGGTTGCTTGATGAGCTTAATGACAAGACAGCAATTGTATTTGTTAACACCAAAAAGAATGCAGATATGGTTGCCAAGAATTTGGACAGGGAAGGCTATCGTGTGACTACTTTGCATGGAGGGAAATCACAGGAGCAGAGGGAGATTAGTCTTGAAGGATTTAGGACCAAGAGATATAATGTTCTTGTTGCAACTGATGTTGCTGGACGTGGTATTGACATACCAGATGTGGCTCATGTCATAAACTATGATATGCCTGGGAATATTGAAATGTACACACACAGAATTGGGCGTACTGGTCGTGCAGGAAAGACAGGGGTGGCTACAACATTCCTGACTCTTCAGGACTCGGATGTCTTTTATGACCTCAAACAGATGCTTATTCAAAGTAATAGTCCTGTTCCACCTGAATTGGCAAGGCACGAGGCTTCAAAATTCAAGCCAGGAAGTATACCCGACAGACCTCCTAGACGAAATGACACTGTTTTCGCACACTAAAGAACTTTTGTAGTTGAGGTAGGCACTTCTTTAAAAAGGCATCCACTTTGCAGGTAGTATGAAGTTTTCTGGAGGAATGAACATTTTGCCAGTGATGCTTAGAAGCCTAATCTGATTTTTTCTGTTATATGATCTTGTATAAAAGTTTGATTACAACTGTCCCTCTATCTTGGTATCATTGTCGTTGCTTATTATTTCTAACAGGAATTGATAGTATTAGAGGACAATCATCATTTATGCTACAATGGTTGTCGTCTTTTCTGATTATGTTTATGGCTTTATTTAGGTCCAGGCTGTGCTTAAATTTTGTCTACCTGTTAGATTATGTTTTAGTTCTATTTGAGATAAACTGGCTTCTGAAAATTTGCTGATGTCCAATGTTGAATGGGTTATTTATATTCTCTGCGCCTAATATAGATGGACTACTAACTCGTGCCAAATGTTGCTTCAGTTTTGGTTAATACAAGGTAGACACCTTAAAGCATGCCTTACTAAAGAAAAGCATTAACACTAGAAAGTTTTTAACACAGCAAAATATTGATTATCTTGCAATGATACCTTGGGTTATTCTTTTATCCATTGTTTGGTTTGGGTGAAAATGGGAGGAAAAAAAATGAAAAGATAGAACATAGAGAGGATGGGGGAAAAACCTGGACGGTGAAGAAAACTGGGGTTGGGGAGGTGATATGTGAAATGACAATTTTAACCCAAGCCTTTGTCCCTCGCCGCTTCATTCTCACACACAACACCACCGTCCACCCCACAAAGGGATATGTTATCAGAAGCAGCCGAGGCGCTTCTAATTCCTCAGAAAGCGTAGGTTAGTGTGGCTTGACTTGATTGTAGTGGTGCTTGTATTGTCTGACCTATTGTTTGTGAATTTGTTTGCTTAGGGTTTGCGCATGTTCCTCCTGTTCTTTACTTTGTATAAGCCCAAATCCAGTAACCATTGACAGACTCTTCAGCACATTGATAGAGGGAGATCGCAAAAACTGGAAGTTTCAGTTTCGGGTACCCTTTACAAACTTTTTTTAAAATGATAAATTATGTTTTATACTTGTCTCTTCCATATTGCATTTTCATTGGTTGAATAAATCCTTTTCAACCTTTCCCCATGTTTGGGAGGATGGAGTGGGGTGGTTAGTAATGTAGTGAAGTGACAAAAGGACATCAATCCATTGTTTGGGAGTTCCTTCATTAATAGTGTGAGATGGATGAGGATGGTAACCCATACCACCCAAAATCTCTCATTTTCATACCCTCCAAATTGGGGGTTGGGATTTTGCTTCACTCCCTCGTTAAACTTCCAAACAATGGAATGATATGTTTTTACCTTCCCACTCTACTCTATTACTGACCAGTCCATCATTAACTATTCCTCTTCATCCCCATCAAAACTCTCAAACATAGTCTTTGTGTCTCTCTCCTTCCTCGGTGTTTCTTTCTTTATTTCATTCTTTGATTTTATTAGTACACAGTTTTGTTCATGCTGATGGCCATGTTGATGTCATGACATGGAACTATGATGCCAACAAGGTTGCTAATATTTAAATTGATTTCTTTTACATTCATTATCTAGATATGTTAAAACTTAGAATGTTAAATATTATTATCTGAGAATGATTATGGAAGAAGGAATTAGGAATTAGGTAAGTGACAAGCAAACCTGGGCCGATGACTCAACACATCAATTGTGCCTGAACCTGAAACCTGGAGAAACTTATCAAGCCACTTTTTTCATAGAATATTTCCGGTGCTTTAGGTAAACGTTTGAACTTCGAGTTCTGTTAGTGTGTGTAGAATTTGTTTATTTATGATTTATCAAGTCTTTCCCATATTGTGCAGCACCAATATTAACACCAAAGCACTTACCACTCAACTCATTAATCATTACCTGTGGTAGTATATGCAGGAATAAGGCCCAATGAAACAAAAATGAATATAGCAAATAGCTCATGTAATTTTGGGGGTGAAGTGATGATTATGTAAAACTCTCTAAAATCACGTGCTCATGTAATTTTGGGGTGTAGTGATGATTATGTAAAACTCTCTCAAATGGTGATTTTAGTATCTAAATCCATAATATTGCATGTAAGATTTGACCAAGATTGCAGGTCCTTTTTGTACTGTCACCAACAACTACTAGGTAATTGCTATGTCATTATAACATTACGAACTAGATTTTGTTTGGAACTTTATAAAGGAAATTATTATAAAGTGGGAACAATTAATCTTTATCGTTGGATCTTATATGAACAATCAAGGTTAAAAATAGATGCATGTCTTTTTAAGTGGTTATATGATTATTAATCAACTTTTAATATTAAATCATATATGTATGGTTGTATGATTAAAATTTATTGTTCTAACTTCTAACCTTCCACCATTTTTCTGGTGATGGGAGCTAAACTATTGACACCCCTCTCTCTTTCCTCTTCTTCCTATTCTCTCCTTTCTTTCTCTTTCTCGTGTCTTTTTTTCTCTTCTATCTGTTCTACTTTCTGTCTTCCTTCAAAATGGGTGACTATCTCATTCACAGACCCGAACAATGGGGACTATTTTTTCCTTGGATAAAATAGTTGGAAGCTAAGAGAGAATACACAAACGGATGGAAGATTGGATGATGTTAGATGGAAATTAATGGAAAAGGTAATAATAAATGCAAGTATACAATTGTGAAGTTTCCTGTTATTGTTCTTGTAACGGTATTGGACACGTGTCCGTGCCGGAATTTTTGACTTTTTTAAATATTCTTTTAATATTTTTGTTTATTTTTTTAATAATAATTTTTTATAAAAAAGTTTTACAATTTATTTTTAATAATTTTTTTATAAATTTTCTGACGTTTTAATTTTTTTAAATAAAAACAAGTTTTTTTTTTTATTTTTTTATAATTTTTTTTACGTTTTCCTTTATTTCTAATAAAAAAAACGTTTTCTTAATTTTTTTTATACATTTTTTGTCCTAATAATTTTTTTTTTGCTAATACTTTAAAAAAAAAAAATTGTATACACTGACGACTAAATATAAATTGGCAAACGGTAAAAGTAAAGTTGTCATGTTCTTGATGTTTTAATTTTATATATTTATATTTTAATATATATATAATTTCACAGTTTAAAATTTTATACTTTTTATATTTTTTATTTGTATATATATTTTTAAATATTTTTTAGTTCAAACCGAATCAAACCAAATCAATTTTAATTGATTCATATATTGTTATTGACTTTTTAAACTTTATAATTTTTTGTTTTTAAATATTTTTAACAAGAAAAGAGAGCAAAACTATCGTGTTCTTTGAAAAAGTTTAGGGTCGTAAGACTCGAACAAATAATTCGATGAATTTGAAAATCCGAACCAACCAATTAAATTGGTTCGTTTTTTTTTCTTTTTTCGTGTTCGGTTACGAATTGAACCAAACCTAATGGTCATTAGTTTGGTTATTTTGGAACCGAACCAATTACTATATTTTAATATTTATATATATTTTAATATTCAATATGTATATCACTTTATCAATTGACAACTTTTTTCTATTGTTTTGTGTAACAGTAGAAGGAGTTGTCAACTAGTGGATTATTTTAGATTATTTTATTTATTTTATTTATTTTTTAAACATTTAAACATATATTTTGTTGGTTTTAGCTACTGTGTTCTTCGAAAAAGTTTAGGGTCGTAAGACTCGAATCAATAATTCGATTGGTTCGGATTTTTTATATTATTTTATTATTAATTTTTTAAAGTTCACAATTTTTTTGTTTTTAAATGTTTTTAGCAAGGAAATGTACCAAATCCAATGGTCATCGTTTCAGTTCTCAGGTACAAGAATTTTTGAGTGGAACTAATTACTATAATTTAGATATATATATATATATATATATATATATATATATATATATATATATATATATATATATTAATACTTAATATTTATTATATTTAATAATTTTATATTTTAATAGATATTTTAATTATATATATATTTTAATATTTTCGGATTCAAACCAAATCGAACCGAACCAATTTTTTAAGGTGTACAAATTCTTTGGTGTTAAATGTCTTTAGCGGGAAAGGTGAAGCAAACTACTGTGTTCTTCGAAAAGTTTAGTGGCGTAAACCCGAATTAATAATTTGATGATCCTACCCAATTAAATTGGTTTGTATATTTATATATATTTTAATATTCAATATCTATATCACTTTATCAATTGGCAACTTTTCTTCTACTGTTCCTACAATAGTAGAAGGAGTTGCCAACCGAACAGAACCAATTATGATTGATTCCGATTTTTTATATTATTTTATTGTTAATTTTTTAAAGTTTGCAAATTTTTGTTTTCAAATGTTTTTAGTCGGAAATGTACCAAACCCTTTTTAAAAAATATATATATTTTTAGCCGGGAAAGGGAAGAAAGCCTATTGTGTTCTTCAAAAAGTTTAGGATCGTAAGATCTCGCACCAATAATTCATGAATTTGAAAATCTCAACTAACAAATTAAATTGGTTCTTTTTTTTTTTTTGTGTTCCATCTCGAATTGAACTAAACTCAATGGTCATTGGTTCATTTATTTTTTAACCGAACCAATTACTATATTCTAATATTTATATATATTTTAATATTCAATATGTATATCACTTTATCAATTGACAACTTTTCTTCTATTGTTCCTGTAACAGCAGGAGTTGTCGACCGGTGGATTATTTTGGATTATTTTAATTAATTAATTTATTTTTTAAAGATATATTTTTTAAAGTGTACAAATTCTTTGTTTTAAAATGCTTTTAGCCAAGGAAAGGTAGCAAACTACTGTGTTCTTTGAAAAGTTTAGCGTGGTAAACCCGAACGAATAATTCGATGAATCGATCTAATTAAATTGATTTGTATATTTATATATATATTTTAATATTCAATATCTATATCACTTTATCAATTGATAACTTTTCTTCTACAGCCTCATAATGTGATGAAGGGTTGCTAAACCAATGTAACCAATTTTGATTGATTCCGATTTTTTATATTATTTTATTGTTAATTTTTTAAAGTTTACAATTTTTTTGTTTTTAAATGTTTTTAGTCAGGAAATGTATCAAACCCTTTTTTTTTGTTTTTAAATATTTTTAGCCAGGAAAGGTAGCAAAGCTATCATGTTCTTCGAAAAAGTTTAGGGTCGTAAGACTCGAACCAATAATTCGATGAATTTGAAAATCTGAACCAACCAATTAAATTGGTTCGTTTTTTTTCATTTTTGTGTTTGGCTTCGAATTGAACCAAACCCAATGGTCATTAGTTCGGTTATTTTGGAACCGAACCAATTACTATATTTTAATATTTATATATATTTTAATTTTCAATATGCATATCAATTTATCAATTGACCATTTTTTTCTCTTATGCTCCTATAAATGTAGAAGGAGTTGTTAATCGAACCGAACCAATTTACATTGGTTCGCATTTTTTATATTATTTTATTATTAATTTTTTAAAGTTTACAATTTTTTTTTGTTTTTAAATGTTTTTAGCCAAGAAAGGTACCAAACCCAATGATCATCAGTTCGATTATCAGGTTCAAGAATTTTGTAACCGGACTAATTACTATATTTTAGTATTTATATATATATATATATATATATATATATATATTAATATTTAATATTTATTATATTTAATAATTTTATATTTTAATATATATTTTAATTATATATATATATATATATATATTTTTATATTTTATGCTCTCAAACCAAACCAATTTTGATTGGTTCAGATTTTTTATATTATTTTATTATTAATTTTTTAAAGTGTACAATTTTTTTTTGTTTTTAAATGTTTTTAGCCAGGAAAGGTAACAAACTACTCGTGTTCTTCTGGAAAGTTTAGCGGCGTAAACACGAACGAATAATTCGATGAACCAATTCAATTAAATTGGTTTGTATATTTATATCTATTTTAATATTCAATATCTATATCACTTTATCAATTGGAGAACTTTTCTTCTATTGTTCCTGTTATATCAGAAGGAGTTGCCAACCGAACAGAACCATTTTTTATTGATTCAGATTTTTTATATTATTTTATTATTAATTTTTTATATTATTTGATATTACTTTTTTATATTATTTTTAAAATGTTTTATTTAGCCGAAAAGGTACCAAAACCCAATGGTCATCTGGTTCCTCTATCAAGTTCAAGAATTTTGGAACCGTACTATCTACTATATTTTAGTATTTATATAGATATATTAATACTTAATATTTATTATATTTAATAATTTTATATTTTAATATATATTTGAATTATATATATATATTTATTTTTTTAATTTTTTCGAGTCCAAACCCAACCGAAGTGTACCTATTTTGATTGTTTCGTATTTTTAAATTATTTTATTAATAATTTTTTAAAGTGTACAATTTTTTTGTTTTTAAATGTTTCTAGCTAAGAAAGGTAGCAAATTATTGTGTTCTTCGGAAAGTTTAGCCGTTTAAACCAGAACGAATAATTCGATGAACCGATCCAATTAAATAGGTTTGTATTTTTTTTTTGTGTCCGGGTCGGAACCAAACCCAATGGTGATTTATTCGGTTATCAGGTTCAAGAATTTTGTAATCGAATTAATTGCTATATTTTAGTATTTATATATATATATATATATATATATTTATATTAATACCTAATATTTATTATATTTAAATATTTATATTTAAATATAAATATTGATTATATATTAACATGGTTCATGACCTCTTGATCCTTGTTCTAAACGATAGATAAGTAAATTATAATCATTGTTGAGAATTGATTTTAGAATCTTATGATAGATAAAAGAGTAAAAGATTCTCATAGATATAATATGATTTATGATTTATATTTCAACTAATATTTCAATAAATCTGCATTATATCACTTTTGAAAAAAATATCTTATAGGATCCGTGTGGTATGCACGAGTTATTACAGTGGTGGTTTTATCATTTGCAAACTTAGAGCCAGAGGATTTGACACAAATTAAAGTTATGGATCAAATTATTAAGATAAGATATGAAAAGACTAAATTTACATATATAATAATAATAATAATAATAATAATAATAATAATAATAATAATAATAATAATAATAATAATATATAAAGACAATTTATGCAAATTTGGCATATACAATAATAATAATAATAATAATAATAATAATAATAATAATAATAATAATAATATAAAAGACAATTTATGCAAATTCTTCAATGACATGTCACTTGGATCATCACGTGTTGATTGATAAAGGTTTGATATCTAAATAATTCTTTATTCAAAATTTAAAACTTTCATAGAAATTTAATACTTATATCACAATCCTATCTACTCTTAATCGCGATGCTACCACAACTAATCGATCTGATTTTGCTGTCAAGGTTAATGTCAACAATAGAAAGAAGATTTTGAAGGTTTATATAAATACAGGGTTATTCGTATGTGAAAATTTCTGGATTTATTCAAGAGATCCATATTGTTAAATGAATGTGAAAGATGACGATGCATTCCTAAACTATTTTATATAAATTCTTAAAATTTCATAATTCCTTTTAAAAATAAAAATCCCTAAATTATTATCATCTCTTTCAAGATAAAAGAATTCATTACACAATACAGAGTAGTTATGTTTATCGATTTGGAAATAGACCAAGAGACAAAGTTTACGATTTAGGAAGTATTATTACTGTTGCTTTAAATCAATATAGATTTGAACCTCCCATTATGCATGTAAGGCTTATTTCAAACTCTGTAATATAATTAGAACAACTTCAATAAGAGTTGCTTACCTAATTTTAAGAAATAAAATTTGGTTTTTACTGAATAGTGTCGTTGGAACATAATGACATGACGTCCATGAAATTAAAATTAATTTTATTTTAATTATATAAATATAATATAATGTTACGTATTTATCATCAATTTAAACTTTTTTTTTTTTGAAAGGATCATCATTTTTAACTTAAAAAGAAAAACAAATGCAAATAATGTATAAAGATGTGGAGTAGGTTGCGGGATTCATTTAATTAACTATTTAAGTTGCATTATTATATTAGAGATTGCTTGAGGAATTTCTAATGGTGCAATTCATTGAAGTTGCTTAATTTCTTTTTTTATGAGTTGTATAATGTCAAATCATTATTTTTTAAACCAGTTCTTATTAAGAACTAGCTAAGTCACTCTCATTGTAGTTTCTCTTAAAGTAGTATAAAATAAAAAGAGTTTAATTAATATGCATGTCAGTGTAAAGCTTTTATATATCACAACCAATTAAAAATCATGAATAAATGACTTTTAAGGCGATTTGGATAAGAATCAAAGATTTTCAATGCATAATGTGATTTATTATTAGTTGACAAAGAAAAAAACTTTTAAACCGATAGTATATATCAATTAAACTCAAATAAAAATAGTAATATGACATTGTGAGCCCAATAAAATCAGGAGTCAAGTAATTATAATGAGTTATATAATTGGTGACGGTGTTACAAACGTTATTTTTTATTTTTCAATTATTTTTATATCATTAAATTGTAATAAATAACATTGTAGCAAACTTGAACACCAAAACATTATAGCAAACAAAAATTATAATTAAAAAATCATTACTTTTGAGGAGAGGAGGAGGAGTTATTGATTCATTATGGTACAATAAAAATGGTTATTTGAATCTGAATATATGAATATATGATAAGGATGGAGATGGAGATTATAGCAAGGTGGAGTCTGTGGTGCATGGAACACCCCCGACATTACATGGTTACTTGTTTGCGGAAAATAAATTAAAAGAATATTTGCTGGTTGCTTTCGGAAAAATAATATTTTCTTGTTATTATTATTTCTTATTCTCAAAATCGTGATAAATTTTTTTCTTTTCTTTTTCAACATTACAACAACCAAGTAATCATAACCAAACTTAAATATATAGGTATGTATAAGTCATACAACTATACTGCCTCATATTGTTTTCACACTAAGATCTTTAATAGTATAGATCATTATTTAGTAACAACAGCACTACATTAAATAAAACCTAAGATGGTCATAACTAACAAACACTATAACACAAGGCAAAGAGCGCCAGATACTCCGAGCTAAGTAACCTTCTTCTTGTTGACACCATAATCCTTAAGTGGCTCAACTGACCAATACATAAATAGCAAAGAAACCACAAATAAAACATGCAAGAGTGAGAAACCAATATATGGATTTAACTCGACGACCACATGTACGACACAACAGAAAACACACATATATATGTTATGTCTATACAAGCATTCATACTAAAACATACAATCTTATAATGGGTTTCACACCCCAAACATCACCCTTTGGAAAAATATGCATGAACACTTCATATGCACCATCTAAACATTCACACTTAATCTCATGAGATATCCCAACAAGTGATGAGTTGATCAGGCTCCAGGCACGCGACCAGAACACCAGGCACACAGCCAGAACACAGGCACGCAGCCAGAACATAACGGGCATGTCCCGCCAATGCATGCAAAAACACTGTTTCTTGACACTTTTCTTAGTGTTTAATCTTTCCTTGTCAAGCTCAAAAATGGCTTATGACTCACATAGTTTTAACATATTTAAAACTTTCATTACAACACAGAACCTCAAAATCCGAGTGCTCAATCACGAAACCCCTAAACCTTGCAATCAATCTTAGGTTCGTGGTAATATAAAACATCTTAAATGTTTTAAACCCAGTATACATCACGTATACAATAGACACCAAGTCTACAGGACCTCAAAGTCCAAAGGACCCCAAGTCCATAACAACAAAGAACCTTAGTACCCCAGCGTCTCAGTTACTAAGTTCAACACCACTTTTAACACTGTTGGGTTACACTTGATTTCGAAAAATCTTTTCAAATGAGAAATTCTTCAATAAAACCTTTAAATACCAAAACTTAGTTTTCACAAAGGTGGGTCACTTGAGATTTTAAATTTACTTCAAATATGTACCATCGTTTCAAAATACTTGCCATCGACACTTTTCCAAATTTGCTGTCAATTATCACTTTTAAAGCCTTTTAAGCCAAAACTTAGCTTTTTCCACTTAAATAATTTTCTAAAATCATAATAAACTTATTTTCAACAATTAATTTCATAAAATAAGTTTTTATAATATTACATAATTTCTTACGTAAAAATTAGTAGTACAAAAATAATTTCACAGTGCCGCTCTCATTATGACTCATAATT
Organism: Sophora flavescens; assembly: GCA_030762895.1. Taxonomy (NCBI): domain Eukaryota; kingdom Viridiplantae; phylum Streptophyta; class Magnoliopsida; order Fabales; family Fabaceae; genus Sophora; species Sophora flavescens. Next base: position 19,175 of record JAUPTC010001267.1, read on the forward strand.
CACTCTTACAGTAATAAATCATTAAAATAATAATATTTTCCAAAATTCCTTATTTTCCCAATTATAAATTTCCATTAATATTATATGCCAATATTTTACTGTTAAAACATTGAATATAATTTATGAAGCTTCTTAAAGCTTTTATCCAATTAATTTAATTGAGCACTAACCACCGTCAAAGCTTCTCAAACAACAACCAACAATAATATCACGGAGATATTCTCGGGTAGATCATGCATCTCAATAGCATAATATATAACTGCAAATAAATAATTAAAATGCAGATAACCCTACACAAATAAATAACACAACCACAAACCAAACACCACAACCACAGATAAATCATACGAGCCAACACAGATAGCATGTAGCCATCGGAAAAAATCCCTCAAGCAATCCCGCTCTTTGTTGGAACCAAAGTGGTTCTCGGTTTATTTAATCTCTAGGTTTTGATGTTAACAAAAGGATTAAATTTGCTTGGCAAAGTGTTAGCTGAGATGTAACTAGTGCTTTCAGCTATGCAGAACGCTTTTATAAGTACAATAAACTTGGGATAAGTTCCAATTGAAAAATATGCGTCCACCCCTCAGAGACGAGTTGCTCAAGAATCGTGGTACAGCAAGTCCAAAGACTTGAAAAATAAGCACGCCCATCTTGCCACATCACAGACGGCAGTGCTATCCCTTGAAACTCAAGTATACATCCATAGTGCCTAACTAAAATTCGTGACGTCCATAGTGCCATGTCATTGGACTGGGGTTTCTCTAAGGACATAGCAAGTCCAAATACTTGTGTGGACGAGCAGAATAAAATCTTGTGTAGACGCGTTCTAAAAACTAAGTGTCGCGAGACAGTTCTACATCTTCTATATTTTTACTACCTTGAATATTATTTAATGCAATCCGGTCCACATCGAATTTATTTCAAATGATAGATATTCATTTCAAAGGAATATATGTTCTTTATAATTGTTTTATCCGGTTAATGCCTTGTCTCTTTGTGAGAAAACTCATAGTACTATCAAGGAAATACAAAAAGCAAATAGTACAATTGAAATTGCAAAACTACTTGTACGATGACAACTTTATTGCTGGACAAAAGCTGGGTTATACACAAAGGAAGAAAGAAAGTTTATAAGGTAAAATTGCTCAGAGCAGTTAGCCTCCATTTTGTTATTTTCTGATAACCAAGGATGCTTTTCAACACTGCCAATATCAAGCTTTCAGTCTCACCGGTTATCATGCATTTAATGTTATCTCTACAACTGGGACTATTCAAATAACTGATGAAGATTTACAAGAGAAGTTGAAGACCAATATATATAGTAGGTCTCCAGCATTGAAGAACAACTTTTTGCCATTTGAATAATTACAAGATATTAAAAGCTCATATTCTCATTGTAAAGCAAAAGTCAGAATTTTTAAGGATTGAATATTGGTGAAAATATTCAGAGATCTTAAACCTTCATACCTCCATATAGTGAGTTAGGGAAAGATCTTATAAAAATCTATGTGATGGAGTTAGAGCCCAAGAGGCTTAGCAAGAAAGCAATACTTGTAGCCTAGAGAGGTGAAGAATACTTGTTGTAGAAACTATTTTGAAATAGTGGAGAAAATTCTTCAAGTAGAAAGGACCTGACGCTCTTGGTTCGAAGAGAGTGAACCAGGATAAAATACCCAGTAAATTTTCTATCCCTTATCTTTTATAGTCTTGCTTATACTAACTGGGGATTTGATCTTGGTTTTGTTAATCTTTTAAAAAGGATTTATTGTGTGCTTAATCTTTTGATCTTCTCGTCAGTGAAAAGGGTTTTTGGGAAAATAATCAACAAACACAATTCATCCCCTTCCGAGTTTGCTTGTGCCAACTTGATTTGGCACCAGAGCTCAACCTTGACAGGTTGAGTATCTAACAAGTGTTAAGGCATTCGATCCTACAATCATGGATCAGGAAGGAACTGCTTATTAATGCACCCCCCATTTGATGGAACCGTTATGATTATTGGAAAAGAGGATGATGGCATTCTTGGATGCATAGAATTGCCGACATCCGAGAACTGATTGAAAATGGCTACACCGAGCCAAGGAGTGAAGTGGAGCTACGAGTGCCTAGAGTTGAATGGACTCAAGAGCATAAAAGTCAACATCAACTAAACTTGAAAGCTACATTATCTCATGTGTGCTATCACCGGATCCCGAGCATGACAAGGTTCATAGTTGCAACACAGCTAAAGAAATCCAGGATACTCTTTCACTAGCTCATGAAGGTTCCTCACAAGTGAAGGAATCAAAGATAAGCATGTTGGTTCACCAAGATGAGCTATTCAAGATGGTCGATCATGAAACTATAGACCGAGATGTTTGGAATATTTCAAACAATCACCAACAAAGACAGTCTCTTGGAAAGGTCTATGAGAATAGAGATCACGTGAAAAAAATTTGAGAAGTCTCCTCAAAGCAGCTGGAGACCTAAGGTAACCGTTATCGAGGAAGCAAAAGAACCAATACTTTTCTCCGAAGAGCTTGGGTCATTAAAAGTTCATGAACTTGAACTTAATGAAGAGGAAAACCCTAAAAGTAAAATACATTGCCTTAAAGGCCAAGAAAGCTAGTTCCTCAAAGGTGCTTAAAGTTGTTGAGTCCTCAGATAAAGTTTCGATTCATCAAATAATGAAGATGACTTAGATGAGGATGAACTATCTTTCATCTCCGTAAAAATCCAACACAAGTGGAGAAAGAACTATGGATTCAGGAAGCGAAATAACAAAAATTCTCCAAGGAGAAGTCAGATTCAAGGAGAAAGGCCCACCCCTGTGTTTTGAATGTAAGAAACCAAGACACTTCAAAGTGATCGCCCGTGAGCCAAGGAAAAAGAAATTCTTCAAAAGAAGAAAGGCTCGATGGCTACATGGGAAGATCTTGACTGCCTTCCCGATGAGCAAGATGAAGCAGGAGAAGAAGCAAACTTTTGCTTCATATTTGCTACATCGCACGTAAAGTGAATTCATTGATGCTAAGGTAATGGACTCGATCCATCTCGCTCTTCAAACTGTTTTGATGAATTGCTGCATGAATCATGCATACTGTCTAAAGAATATAAGAGTCTCAAAAGAAGTTTATTAAATTCTCTATAAAGATTATGATAAGGCTTACACGGTGAATCAAAACCTTGGGATGAGGAATGAAACATTAAAATCAAACAATGTTAGTCTAAACGACAAGACCGGGAGTGTAAGTCTAATAGCTCTTGCGGAAGTTGAACAACCGAAACAAGATTTGACATACTGGCGAGACTCACAAATCAGTTGGCAGCTCGGATAAATTAAACCTTATATTAAGATATTCTAGATCACCACGTGACAAACTCGCATTGGTTATGATAAAGAGAAGCAAGATGCATCTCGAATAAACCAAAAGTTCATACACAAATATAAGGCTTCTAAAGTCCATCCATAATACAATAAGTCAAAACCAAGCCCTTCCAATACTTTATCAAAAGTATGTGGAAAAGGGCATGTCATCTAAATGCATACATAACAAGCATACAAAGCATTCACACCTATGATCACTAACAAGAAACGACCTAAGTCAATTTGGGTACCTAAAGATAAGATAATCCCTGTTGCAGATCCGCTTAACAACATAGAAAGAAACAAGTCCTGTACTTGGACAAAGGTGCCACGGCACACAGACGAGGAGAAAGGTATATATTCCAGACCTTAGACCCAAAGATGGTGGCCTGGTCACTTTTGGAGGAAACCAAAAAGGAAAGATCATTGGTATAGGTAAAATTGGTAAACATCCTTTTCCCTCCATTGATAATGTTATGTTAGAAATAGTCTTAAACACAACTGCTTAGCATTAGTCAATTATACGATAGAGGTTTGCCGTTTCATTTAATAAGAATATGTGCCTTGCCAAGAAAGTCGATGGATCACTTATTCACTGCCTGTTGGAAAACAATCAGATAAGATTGACTTAGGAGATGGTCGCGGCACGCATGCACGCGCCAAAAAGACGAGCGGGTTTAAAAGTGTAGTATAGTGCGACAACTCGGATGTCGTCTCTCAGGACTCGAGAATATTATCTTTCACAAAAATCAGTTTTGGGGTTTGGATTGGAATGCAATTAAGAAACAAATAAAAGGGAGCAATAAAAAACAAAGGCTTGAAAAAGTGGATTATCACTTTATCAACAACGATTAATCCATCGTAGACTTCAACTATCCTTGGTTAATGTAAACCCAGCCCCAAGAAACATTCTTATCCTCCCTATTGTAATAAGAATTTACAAGTTAAAACTACACACACGTATACACGTCCCTATTCCCACTGCCAAACGGGATTAAGCTTCGGGGAACTAAGCGTAACAACGAAATGTACACACAAATCAAGCTATGCACACCATAGTGAACACGATATCACTAGAGATAAATCAATACAATACAGTATACTCCCGACTAAGCAAACAAATACAAAGTATGGTATTGAAATAGCGAAAAGCAATTAAAATATGGGATTACATAAACCCTCAAGTATATAGGATCCTCAAAAAGAGACCAATCCCAGGACTTAGTGCTCCATGGCACCAACGAAATCACAAAGAAAAAAATGTATATCGATAGTTGGATGAGCAAAAGTCCCACAAAATGTCCGGAACAGCACTTCATACAAATTCGAATTAACCATCACGAGGTTTGTGCCAATATTCGCGAGGCGACTTTCATGAACACCAAATAACCTTTTGGCATTCTCACGAGGTTAATTATTCTCGCCAGGCGAGGGATATGAAGAGTTTTCCACCGTCATGCCATCACCCAAACTGTGATGCTTTCCGACTTTCCGGACTCGCGAGGCTAATGGACAACATCGGCAGAGACCTTTCAACTTCAAAAACTGCCACGGCTATGACCTTCCAACACGGCAAACCGGTGATAGTCTCCCGACTTTTCAGGTTTGCAAGACTCCTGGGCGAGACCTTCATGAAAGGCACCCGAAGACTTAGCAATTTGGAACAAATACAAAGTCCGGGTCACTATGGCGAAGTATGGCTTTCACTGGGCTTAATCCTCTGCTTTTATTTTCTCAACTTCTACTTTACACCAAAACAACGAAATAAGCACAAGTGTATTATTTTGACTTCAAAACGCTAAATTAACTTAAACTACTCTAGTAGACTCAAACCTTGCTTGAGGACAATCTAATCTAATTTGGGTGAAAATACGATATATTCTGCACAAACCCCGGTCATACTAGCTTATAAACTAGACGAGCCAGAGGCTTATCAAAATACCCTTAAACTTAAACTCTTGTCATTCCCAAGCAAACTAAGACTCAAAATCAAAAGACTCGGTGGATCTCGCACTTAAAAGATTCAACCAACATTGCACAAAATTCAAGCAACTTCAGACAAATTTTTCTTCTTAATAGTTTCCCCCCTTTCAAACAGAGCAACTCTACATTCATTTATTCCAAACAATCGAGAGTTTCATCATGAAACAACTTAAATCTCCAGTGGAATCTGGGTCACACAAGAGTGGAGATCACCAAATTCAAACAACTGCTTCCTTCTCATAAGGGCATTATTTGTTCTACTCACTACTCATTTATGTCGCTAACAATTTGCACTCCGCACTTTCAAGCACACTTCCCAAAACTGATTTTCATCTCAAAACGGTTCCCATGCAAAACATGCAAGCAACATCAAAGGTCTTTATAGGTTGTAAGGGGGCCTCATATGGTAGGTGATATACAAAAGGAATTGAGTCAAGAATTTAGAACTAAGAGAGCATGAACTATATTTACACCTTGAAATTCACTCAAGTTCCTTTTCTTTTTATTTTTTCTTTACACTTCCTATGGCTACAAATTTTTATTTCTTTTTGGCATTTTTGTATTTTTATTTTATTTTATTTTTTTCCAACATTTGTACACTTTTCTTTCACAAGCTTCTTTTGGTTCCAACTTTTTTTTTTTTTTCTTTTTCTTTTTTCAACAACATATTACACCTTGGCAAAACCACCCCAAACTTTAGCTTTTTGCACTCCATTCTAAGATTACATGCTCTCCTAATCCTAAGATCGTTAACATGGTTTTCCAGATTTTCGGTTTATAAATATTAAAGTTATCAAGAACTAATAGGCTAATAGGCTAGTGTGGGGCTAACTAGGGAACATGCAATAGGGAATTAGTTTATTCAAAGCAAGTAGCTATTTACAAAGAAACTGCCTAAATCATTTGCTACACACATATAATCACGAAACCAAAAGAGATTCAATCAAACCAGGAAGGGGTAAATCTGAAAGTTGATTTTCAAGACGCTTTAAAACATGTTGGAGGCTCCAAACCCCACCGGACATTCATGCAAATTGTTTGAGAGATACTATCCCAGCGCAGCCCCTATCACCCCAAACTTATTATTCATCATGCTATCATAACAAAATCCCAAAGTTCAGCTTTTCACTTAATATGGGAATCATAAAATTTTTCAAATTTTTCAAATTTAGTGGGGATCATCACATATCAATCACGCAAGCAACTGCGGCAACATCAATCAAAATCTAACAAACTTGCCAATCAAAAGACTAATAACACACAAATGCTCCCGAGCTTCTCAAATTATTCAGGAGCTTTATTCAAAGAAAAAACTACAACTAATTCCTCCCCACACTTCTAAAACCATGCATTGTCCTAATGAACAATGCACTATAAGATCATAGTGAGGAAAGAAAAAGTACTCCCGATCAAATGGTAAGTGGAGTCGCCACCCCATCCCATTCCTCGCACCTAAGTCCAAAGAGAGGTAGATAGCCTCCAAAGCATGTTTCATCCTCTTCATGAGTTCTCATCCATCGCACCGATAATCTTATCACCGCTAAACATGCAAAGAATTTAAGACAAACTACAAAATGTATAGCGTATATAATCAAGAAAAGAAAGAATATCATCACAAATTAATTAAGTGGAAAATTAGAAATGTGTCTCATGAGTTATCCTAATAGTCTC
>JAUPTC010001268.1:5000-26161 GCA_030762895.1 Sophora flavescens
ACTACTCGAGCTGCTCCCGCGGCGAGAGCGGGTCGCCGCATGCCGGTCGGGGGACGGATTGGGAACGGGCCCTTCGGGGGGGAGGTGAGGCGGCTATTATATATATTATATATTATATATAGTAGTAGTAGAAGTAGTAGTAGTAGTAGTATTTGTAGTTGTTATCTGCGTGACTGCTAACTCCAACCCTGCTTAGATCGGCCTCGTTCGGTGCACGTGATGCCCGATCTGGCTAGGTTGGTACGGAAAGGAAACAAGGGAACGAAGGAATGGTGCATCGGGCACGGGTCCCCGGGTGAACCAGGTGCCGGATCTGGCTCGGTGTGGTGCACCAGATTATGCACCAGATTCCTGACTTGGCTCGGTGTGGTGCACCAGATTCCTGACTTGGCTCGGTGTGGTGCACCAGATTCCTGACTTGGCTCGGTCTGGTACACCTGATTCCTGACTTGGCTCGGTGTGGTGCACCAGATTCCAGACTTGGCTCGGTGTGGTGCACCAGATTCCAGACTTGGCTCGGTCTTGTGCATCAGATTCATGGTTTGGCTCGGTGTGGGGCACCAAATTCCTGACTTGGCTCGGTGTGGTGCACCAGATTCATGACTTGGCCCGGTGTGGTGCACCAGATTCCTGGTTTGGCTCGGTGTGGTGCACCAGATTCTTGGTTTGGCTCGGTGTGGTGCACCAGATTCCTGACTAGGCTCGGTGTGGTACACGAGATTCCTGACTAGGCTCGGTGTGGTGCACCAGATTCCTAACTTGGCTCGGTCTGGTGCACCTGATTCCCGACTTGGCTCGGTGTGGCGCACCAGATTCCTGACTTGGCTCGGTCTGGTGCATCAGATTCATGGTTTGGCTCGGTGTGGTGCACCAGATTCTTGACTTGGCTCGGTTTGGTGCACCAGATTCATGATTTGGCTCGGTGTGGGAGACTTGTCTGGTACACCAGATTCCTGATTTGGCTCGGTATGGCGCACCAGATTCCTGACTTGGCTCGGTGTGGTGCACCAGATTCCTTGTTTGGCTCGGTGTGGTGCACCAGATTCCTGACTTGGCTCGGTGTGGTGAACCAGGTGCCGGATCTGGCTCGTTCTTGTACTCCAGATTAATTGTTTGACTCGGTGTGGTGCACCAAATTCATGACTTGGCTCGGTGTGGTGCACCATGGTGCACCAGATTCATGGTTTGTCTCTGTGTGGTGCACCAGATTCCGGACTTGGCTCGGTGTGGTGCACCAGATTCATGGTTTGGCTCGGTTTAGTAAACAATATTCGTGACTTGGCCCGGTCTGGTGCAGCAGATTCATGGTTTGGCTCGGTGTGGTGCACCAGATTCCTGACTTGGCTCGGTGTGGTGCACCAGATACATGACTTCGCTCGGTGTGATGCACCAGTGATGCAAACCAAGGATGATGTCCAATTTGAGGCCAAATTAATATTTTTGATGAAAATTTTATTTTCATTGTGGTGAACCCGTATGCTTGAATTGGTCATATCTTGAGCTACGAATCTCCGATTGATACATTCTTTGGTGCGTTGGAAATCTTAGGGAATTATCTACAAATCATATCTCAGGACTCTTGACCAAATTCGGCTTCTATCATGGTGAAAAACGGGCTGCAAGTTTAATACGAATTCTTGGACCTTAAATGAGTTATATGTTAATTGGGCTACACCAAGCTTGATGAATGAGCAAGGCCCATTATGAATGGTGGCTGGCACGTTTTTGGAACTTACAAAGGAGAGCAACCTTTGGCTTGCATGCCTAGGTAACTCCTTTAGAAGTTATGGAACCACTTTTATTATTTTCTTAAGTAGGATAGTTATATTCTTTTAATAACCACATAGTGGAGAGTTATGTCTAGTTATTAGGAGTTTATGTCATCTTATGATGACCTTTGGTTTTTACTTCCCTATGCTATATGTACACACCTATTACATGATGAATGATAACTTTGAGTTCATTTTGGATTGATTCCAATTGTGAGAGTGTTTTCTCTCTTGGGTTCTTCATTGAGCCAACCCTTGTTCTTATCAAGAATCCAAGATTCTTGTGGCGAACCTCACATTGGCTTATCAAATCCCCTTGGATTTGTGGCGCCTACCTCCCATTTCTCATCTTATCCAATTTTTTATTTCACCTTCTTCTACAATTTTGCTTGGTCACTCAAGGATAGATCCGAAAATATACATGCTCCTTTTTAGGATCATATCATTTGGTATCTAGAGCCATCCTTCCTAGAGTGACTTATGATTTTGTTTTTTCAATTTTTTCGGAAGTTTGAATTTTTCTTAGTGGGTTCTTCATGGAGTCACTAATGAAGAAAAATGATGCCAAGAAAATGGAGGATCTTTTCTATTCTAGATGCTATGTGAAGGACAAGATATGTAGCTTGGTCATTGATAGAAAGGGTTACATCAACCTAGCTAGTACCACCATGGTGCAAAAGTTGGGACTTCCTCTTCTAGAGCATCCACAACCGTATGTCATTTGGAGCATCCCGGAGTTTAGTGATTTTGGTGACGTGATGGTGAACAAACAAGTACGAGTGCCATTCGGATTGGGAGATATGAAGATGACGTTTTATGTGATGTGGTGCCCATGGAAGCGAAGCACTTGTTACTTGGGCGTCCATGGAGGATTGAGCGACAAGCGAGATATGATGTCTACAACAATAGGTACTCATTTGTATTTAATAATCGTAAAATTACTATTGGATCATTGTCACCAAAACAAGTGTATGAAGATCAAATGTACTTGAAAGGAGAGAGTGAGTTAAAAAGAATGATCGAGAAAACAATAAAAGAAGAGTGTTCGGTGAATGAGGAAAGCAAAGAAGGAGAGGTAATAAAAAAGAAAGCCATGAGAAAAAGGTAGAAGAAAAGGGAATGGAGGAAAACAAACAGAATGAAAAAGATGTTGAGAAAAAGGTGGAGACTGCATTTTTTGAAGGGGAAAATAAAAATAAAAAAATTGAGGCAAAGGTTGAAAGAAGAATTGCGAGTCTTCCTATAAAGGAAAATAAGGTGAAGGGAGCAATGTTGGCAAGGCAGCCTATATATATCTTTCTATGTAAAAATGCTTGTTTGACTACCAATGAAAACTCTTTGCCTAGAGGTGATGACTCTATTTTGAAGGAAGTTGAAGAAACAATTCCAAGAGAGGTGCCCCATGGATTCAAAATGGTTGTGTTTGAACCCGGAGGATAAACAAGACTCCTTAAGGCAATAAATTCGAGGTCGAATTCTTTTCAAGAGGGAGAGAATGATGCAAACCAAGGATGATGTCCAATTTGAGGCCAAATTAATATTTTTGATGAAAATTTTATTTTCATTGTGGTGACCGTATGCTTGAATTGGTCATATCTTGAGCTACGAATCTCCGATTGATACATTCTTTGGTGCGTTGGAAATCTTAGGGAATTATCTACAAATCATATCTCAGGCCTCTTGACCAAATTCGGCTTCTATCATGGTGAAAAACGGGCTGCAAGTTTAATACGAATTCTTGGACCTTAAATGAGTTATATGTTAATTGGGCTACACCAAGCTTGATGAATGAGCAAGGCCCATTATGAATGGTGGCTGGCACGTTTTTGGAACTTACAAAGGAGAGCAACCTTTGGCTTGCATGCCTAGGTAACTCCTTTAGAAGTTATGGAACCACTTTTATTATTTTCTTAAGTAGGATAGTTATATTCTTTTAATAACCACATAGTGGAGAGTTATGTCTAGTTATTAGGAGTTTATGTCATCTTATGATGACCTTTGGTTTTTACTTCCCTATGCTATATGTACACACCTATTACATGATGAATGATAACTTTGAGTTCATTTTGGATTGATTCCAATTGTGAGAGTGTTTTCTCTCTTGGGTTCTTCATTGAGCCAACCCTTGTTCTTATCAAGAATCCAAGATTCTTGTGGCGAACCTCACATTGGCTTATCAAATCCCCTTGGATTTGTGGCGCCTACATACCATTCCTTACCTTCATCCATTTTCCTATTTCACCTTCTTCATATTTTGGTAGTCACTCAAGGATAGATCCGAAAATTTACATGATCCTTTTTAGGATCATATCAACCAGATTCCTGATTTGGCTAGGTGTGGTGCACCAGACTAATCTGGCTTGGTGTGGTGCACCAGTTTCCTGAATTGGCTCGGTGTGGTGCACCAGATTATGCACCATATTCATGACTTGGCCCGGTGTGGTGGACCTGATTCCTGGTTTGGCTAGGTGTGGTGCACCAGATTCCTGGTTTGGCTCGGTGTGGTGCACCAGATTCCTAACTTGGCTCGGTCTGGAGCACCGGATTCATGACTTGGCCTGGTGTGGTGCACCAGATTCCTGGTTTGGCTCGATGTGGTGCATCGGATTCCTGGTTTTGCTCGTTGTGGTGCACCAGATTCCAGAATTGAATCGGTGAGGTGCACCAGATTCCTGACTTGGCTCGGTGTGGTGTACCAAATACCTGACTTGGCTCGATCTGATGAACCTGATTCCTGACTTGGCTCGGTGTGGTGCACCAGATTCCTGACTTGGCTCGATGCGGTGCACCAGATTCCTGACTTGGCTCGGTGTGGTGCCCCTGATTCGACTTGGCGATCGGTGCACGATTCATGACTTGGCGGTGTGGTGCACCGATTCCTGGTTTGGCTCGGTGTGGTGCACCAGATTCCTGACTTGGCTCGGTGAGGTGCACCAGATTCCTGACTTGGCTCGGTGTGGTGCACCAGATTCCTGACTTGGCTCGGTCTGGTGCACCTGATTCCCGACTTGGCTCGGTGTGGTGCACCAGATTCCTGATTTGGCTCGGTGTGGCGCACCAGATTCCTGACTTGGCTCGGTCTGGTGCATCAGATTCATGGTTTGACTCGGTGTGGTGCACCAGATTCCTGACTTGGCTCGGTCTAGTGCACCAGATTCATGATTTGGCTCGGTGTGGGAGACCTGTCTGGTACACCAGATTCCTGATTTGGCTCGGTATGGCGCACCGGATTCCTGACTTGGCTCGGTGTGGTGCACCAGATTCCTTGTTTGGCTCGGTGTGGTGCACCAGATTCCTGACTTGGCTCGGTGTGGTGAACCAGGTGCCGGATCTGGCTCGTTCTTGTACTCCAGATTCATGGTTTGAATCGGTGTGGTGCACCAGATTCATGACTTGGCTCGGTGTGGTGCACCATGGTGCACCAGATTCATGGTTTGTCTCTGTGTGGTGCACCAGATTCCGGACTTGGCTCGGTCTGGTGCACCAGATTCCTGACTTGGCTCGGTGTGGTGCACCAGATTCCTGATTTGGCTCGGTGTGGTGCACCAGATTCATGGTTTGTCTCGGTCTAGTACACCATATTCGTGACTTGGCCCGGTCTGGTGCAGCAGATTCATGGTTTGGCTCGGTGTGGTGCACCAGATTCCTGACTTAGCTCGGTGTGGTGCACCAGATACATGACTTCGCTCGGTGTGGTGCACCAGATTCCTGATTTGGCTAGGTGTGGTGCACTAGACTAATCTGGCTTGGTGTGGTGCACCAGATTCCTAAATTGGCTCGGTGTGGTGCACCAGATTATGCACCATATTCATGACTTGGCCCGGTGTGGTGGACCTGATTCCTGGTTTGGCTCGGTGTGGTGCACCAGATTCTTGGTTTGGCTCGGTGTGGTGCACCAGATTCCTAACTTGGCTCGGTCTGGAGCACCGGATTCATGACTTGGCCTGGTGTGGTGCACCAGATTCCTGGTTTGGCTCGATGTGGTGCATCAGATTCCTGGTTTTGCTCGTTGTGGTGCACCAGATTCCTGAATTGAATCGGTGAGGTGCACCAGATTCCTGACTTGGCTCGGTGTGGTGTACCAAATACCTGACTTGAATCGATCAGATGCACCTGATTCCTGACTTGGCTCGATGTGGTGCACCAGATTCCTGATTTAGCTCGGTGTGGTGCACCAGATTCCTGACTTGGCTCGGTGTGGTGCACCAGATTCCTGACTTGGCTCGGTCTGGTGCACCAGATTCATGATTTGGCTCGGTGTGGTGCACCGGTCTGGTGCACCAGATTCCTGATTTGGCTCGGTGTGGCACACCAGATTCCTGACTTGGCTCGGTGTGGTGCACCAGATTCCTGGTTTGGCTCGGTGTGGTGCACCAAATTACTGACTTAGCTCGATGTGGTGCACCAGGTGCCGGTTCTGGCTCGGTCTGGTGCACCAGATTCATGATTTGGCTTGGTGTGGTGCACCAGATTCATGACTTGGCTCGGTGTGGTGCACCATGGTGCACCAGATTCATGGTTTGGCTCGGTGTGGTGCACCAGATTCCTGACTTGGCTCGGTCTGGTGCACCAGATTCATGATTTGGCTTGGTGTGGTGCACCAGATTCATGACTTGGCTCGGTCGGTGCGGACAGGAACCAAGGTTGCAAGGGTCTGGTGCACATGGCACTGACCGATTGAAGGTGTTGGTGCCGGAAGATGGAGGTTCATTTTGGGTGGCTAGTGACTCGTGCACGGCCACTGTGCTCGGCACACGTCGCAGATGCACCGAGCATCGACGGGCAAATGTTGTGATACAGGCTTGAGAGCATTCCCCTAATCCCCCCTAGACTTTTTAGAAGGCGTGGTGGAAAAGCAAACCTGTAAACCAGGGTCCACCTCAAGTTTAAGTATGCTAGTATACCACATTTCGGCTAAAAGTTCCAAAATCTCCAACCCCTCAATGAAATGCAACGAAATTTGGAGGTAAACCTGGAAATAATATAGCAAGAGTGCCTGCAAAAATTCAGGTCAAAATTCAATTTCTAGCCTAGGTTCCTTATCGTCGAATTGTCGCATATCCCTGATTTCGGTTGAAAAATCATAAAAAATCACAATCTTCATGAAATGCCACGAAACTTTGTGGACACCTTGGGAATATTATAAGTAGTGTGCCTGCAACAAATCAGCTCAAAATTCGATGGCTAGACCCATTTTTCAATTTTTGGGAATTGTTTCGTTTTCCACTTTGAAAATTTATATAAAAAAATGGTATGGTGAAAAATTATATAAATTTTTCGCCCTCTAGCTCCCATTTTTATAAGCATTCCTACAAAAAAATCAGGCCACAATTCGACCTCTTGGTTGGAAAAAAAGAGTATGTCTGATGTCTTGTGCTGGAAAATGGGTCTTTGCATATTATGCTATTATAGGGGGGGAGGTGCCAGCCTGACCTGGTGCCAAGCCTGGTGCACCATTGTCCACCCCCTCAACACCGGTGCAATGATCCCCAACATTGCACACGAAAGAGATTAATAGATCTATTTATTAGGGGTGTTTGTTTTATTTAAAAACCAGATCTGACAGCTGTGAATCGATTCACAGACCCCTTGAATTGATTCACAAAAAGCTTAAACACCATGAATCTATTCACAGAGACTGATACATCGTGAATCTATCATGAATCTATTCACAGAGACTGAAATATCTTGAATCCATTCATGAATCTATTCACAAAGAGTAAAATGCTTTGAATCTATTCATACTAATCAATGAATCTATTCACAACATATTTACACTAAGGTTTCAATCATTTTATTTGTAAATCTATTCATTTAAGCTTAGATTTTCAACATGAAACTCATCTAATGATCAAGTATTATATATTCATGCATTAAGTAAAGATTTAAAACATTTCAACATGATGAATGCATGAATTCAACTTGATTATGTTAACCTATGTTGATTTTAATTTCATTTTATTTGCATCTCATTCAAACATCTTATATGATCTTACAAAGGTACTAAGAAACATAAACCTTTAAGAACTACCCTCTGTAGATCTAAGTCTTCAAAACTTGATATAGTTGACATGTTGTCCTTTGTCATCTTCAAAACTTTGTACTTTAAATATCCAAGTCGTACTTGGGGAATGCGTTCATTCACATTCTCCCCCTTTTTGATGATGACAAACTCATGAAGACTTTTAATTATCTTTTTGCAAGCTACCCCTGAATATAAGCATCCTTGTTTTGGTAAAAGGTGGGTGTATAACCTGAAAATACAAATGGGAACCTTTCTCCCCCTCTTGGCATTATCAAAAAAAAATCAAATATGATAGGAATGCGTTCATTGCATAAAAATATCCGAAGATAGCATAGTGACACGCTGTCGCGAACGCGTCAAAAAGCGAGTGGCTTAAAAATATGTAGTTAGAGTGCGACAACTCGAGTATCATCTCACAAGGACTCTTGGGTTGTTATTAACACAAAATCAGTTTTTTGGGGGTTTGAGATTAAGGATGCAATTAAGAAAACAGTTAAGGAAAACAATGCAAACTAGTGACTAATAATAATAAGCTAAAAGCGATTAACCTACAGTTCTCGGTTTCCCACTATCATCGATTTATATAATTCCATGCCCTAAGCAGATTCTAATCCCTTTTCGATTGTAGCATCAATTAACAAGCAAAACTGACACTACGAGACATATGTTCCTAATTCCCGAATTAAGCAAACGGGGTGAAGACCTCGTGAATTAAGCAAACACGAATGAACACACGCGAATTAAGCAAACACGATTAAGTATAGGAACACACAATCATCGAAACAAATCAATACTAATTCTATACAATTCCGAATTAAGCAAACAGAACATATAAAACAAGTATTGAAAGAGAATAGCATTAAGTTCAGGAATTACAAAACCTCAAGTGGCGGCGGAACCCGATTACAGTAGATTAATCAAGGAGACTAGTTCTCCATTACAAATATAAACCTAAAACTAATTCGCAGCCGCACTATGAAAAGAAAAGAAAAGGAGAAGAGATGGATCAGTTTTGCCCTAAAACAGATTTAAATACAGATTCGGGGTTGCGCTCGCTCGCGAGGCGAGACATGATTCGCGAGGTGAATATTATGAACAACTTTTCAATGTTTGGCTTTCTCGCGAGGCGAGACCAGGATTCGCGAGGCGAGACTTCAAATTCCAATCTGTCACAACCGTGACCTTCATCACGGCTAGGCCGTGATGGTCTCTGTCCTTCAGGGTTGGATTTCTCGCGAGGCGAGGCAGTGATTCGCGAGGCGAGACAGAGAGGATGATATTTCTGGCACAGTCAGGCCTTCATGCTCGCGAGGCGAGTAGCCTCTCGCGGGTCGAAGACTCCAGAACTGCTTCTCTTTATTAACCTGAAAACAAGAAATAGCAGTAAGTGCTTTATTTGACTCAAAACTAGCTAAATTACCCTAAAACTACTTAAAAGACTCAAAATGTTGCTTGAAGACAATCAAGTCTAATTTGGGCGAAAATAAGATTAAACTTGAATAAAATAATGGTATTTACTAGTCAAAAACTAGTCGAGCCAGAGGCTGATCAAAATACCCCAAATTTGAACTTTGCTTGTCCCCAAGCAAACTAAAACTCAAAAACTCAAAACGACTCAAGACCTGGCAAGCTTAAAGGATTCAATCAACTTTGCACAAATTTCAAGCAATTCATCAAAATAATTTTTCCTTGAATGTCCCCCCCTTTCAAACAAAGCAATCCCCACATGCATTTACTCTAAACATTTGAGAATTTCGTCATTCAAACAATCAGAAATCTAAGTTGAGGATCCAAGTTACACACAAAAGGGAGATCACCAAATTCAAACAATCGCCTTCCTCACAAGGGCATGTAGTATTTCACTCATTCGCTCAATTTGTCTAGGCTATCAACATTTCACTCAATTTCACTTTTAAGGGCACTTCCCATGAATTTGATTTTCATCTCGAACAAGGTTCCCACGAAAACATGCATGCAACATCAGAAGGTCTTTTAAGGTTGTAATGGGGCCTGGCTAAGGGTAGGATATTCAAAGGTACTAGGCTTAAGTCCCTAGGAACTAAGAGAGCATGAGCATTTTTACATATTGAATATCCACTCAAGTTCCTTTTTCCATTTTTCTTTTCGCTTTGGGTGACCACAACCTTTTTCTTCTAATACCCTTTTTGACATTTTTGTACTTTTCTCTTTTTTTTTTCTTTTTGCCCTTGGCTCCAACCTTTATTTTTTTCTTTTTCTCAATCCCAAACAACACATCATATCCTCGTAGCCACCCCAAACTTAGTTTCTTGCAAACCTTTGTCCTGCTAAGCTTCCATGCTCTCCTAATCCTAAGATTGGGTTAACATGGTTTTTCAGATTTTTGGCTTATAACATGAGGTTATCAAGAAACAACAGACTAATTAGACTCAACGGGGCTAACTAGGGAACATGTGTTAGGGATGGTTATTTTCAGGTCAAGTAGCTAATTCAAAGAAAATTGCCTAAATCATTTGATGCAAACACATAGACATGCAAACCATGAAGAGACTCACGCAAATTCGGGAAAGTGCAACTCAAAAGTGATTCACACAGTTAAAAACATGTTGGAGGCTCAGATCCTCACCCGGACATTTTCGCAAATTGTTTGACCGAGATTCAATCCCTAGTGTGTGCGGACCCCAAACTTATCATAAATCATGCAATCACAACAAAATATCTCAAAGTTCAATTTTCAATTTTTTTTTTCACAAGGGGATCCGTTTTCAAATTTTACAACCTAGGGGGAATCATCAACATAAATCATGCAATCAATCTGTGCTAAATCAACAAAACCCACAAAGCTTGCCGACACAGGACTCAACACACAAAACTCTTGATCTTCTCAAATTATTCAAGAGCTAAAAGAAAACAAAACAAAAACAAAGCAAAGATAATTAAAAAGGGAAAAGGTTTAGAGAAAACTCATGGGGGCGACTCCACCGGGATCTCACTGTCTGTGATACAGCGGCCATGGAATGCCCAAAGTGCAATATGATCCTCTCGGATCCCATGGCTTGTAGCATAAGGCCCAAGTGATAGACAAAGGACGAAAGCTTATTCCATGGTCCCATAACTTGCAGCCTCGATACGGAAGTGAGCGCTTGACAATTATGGTGACCTCGCCAAGTGCGGCGGACTTCTCACTCCCTCTTAGGTCAAAGATGACCTCCTTGTCAACAAAGTCGTCCCAATAAAATTGGGGTTCAACCCCTTGGACTGGCCATGGTGCAAAATCCAGTCTCTCTGGCAGAGGCTTGAACTCCATTGCTGGTTGTTCTACAGTGGGAGGTGGAAAACAAGTGGAGAGGGTTACTGGTGTTTCTTCAACTTCTGCACGATCTTCATTCACTGCACTAACAATTCCATCACCTGCTATACATGCAGAAATCTCAGCACACACCACACAAGGGTTAGTGTTAGTACAGTCGGTACATATAGTACAACAAACTGAATCAGAAAAGGCTTGAATGTCTAGAAATTCAACACACGGTTCATCAGTAATAGTGTTCTTGACATCATTATCAAAATCATGTTCAAAAGAAGTATTGTCAAGAACAACTATCTGTGAATCTGTATGTTTCTCAAGGAGACGTTGAGTTTGCAGTGCAGACGAGGTGGAGACAATGTGATCAATTTGAGTGGCCAACTTCTGAAAACCAGCTTCTATCCTCTGTTGGGATTCAAGATTTTGTTCTGCCATCCATTGATTTTGCTCTGCCATCCGTTGATTGTTCTCTGCCATCCGTTGATTGTTCTCTTCCATCCGTTGAGTATTCTCGGCCATTCGTTGTATCAGAGAAGCTAACTCATCCAGGCTGCCTTGATCTCCACCATGTTGGCTAGGATAATCATTCACTCCAAACATGCCAAAATCACTACTAAACTCATAACCTCCAGCAAAGTTAGGATAACATATGCATGGTGGTGGCTCATCAAAGTTAGGATAATATATGTATGGCGGTGGCTTATAATCGACATTAGGCATATAACCATGCATGTAATTATCCATGGGAAGCACTAAGATTCACAACCAGACTTAGCAGGCAAAACTAATTCAACAAAGAGATTTTTTTTTTAAATTTAATTTTCTGTCAATAACAACAAGAGTCCCCGGCAACGACGCCAATTTTTGACACACTGTCGCGCACGCGTCAAAAAGCGAGTGGCTTAAAAATATGTAGTTAGGGTGCGACAACTCGAGTATCGTCTCACAAGGACTCTTGGGTTGTTATTAACACTAAATCAGTTTTTGGGGCGTTTGAGATTAATGATGCAATTAAGAAAACAATTAAGGAAAACAATGCAAACTAGTGACTAATAATAATAAGCTAAAAGCGATTAACCTACTGTTCTCGGTTTCCCACTATCATCGATTTATATAATTCCATGCCCTAAGCAAATTCTAATCCCTTTTCAATTGTAGCATCAATTAACAAGAGAAACTGACACTACGAGACATATGTTCCTAATTCCCGAATTAAGCAAACGGGGTGAAGCCCTCGTGAATTAAGCAAACACGAATGAACACACGCGAATTAAGCAAACATGATTAAGTATAGGAACACACAATCATCGAAACAAATCAATACTAATTATATACAATTCTGAATTAAGCAAACAGAACATATAAAACAAGTATTGAAAGAGAATAGCATTAAGTTCAGGAATTACAAAACCTCAAGTGGCGGCGGAACCCGATTACAGTAGATTAATCAAGGAGACTAGTTCTCCATTACAAATATAAACCTAAACCTAATTCGTAGCCGCACTATGAAAAGAAAAGAAAAGGAGAAGAGATGGATCAGTTTTACCCTAAAACAGATATAAATACAGATTCTGGGTTGTGCTCGCTCGCGAGGCGAGACATGATTCGCGAGGCGAATATTATGAACAACTCTTCAGTGTTTGGCTTTCTCGTGAGGCGAGACCAGGATTCGCAAGGCGAGACTTCAAATTCCAATCTGTCACAGCCGTGACCTTCATCACGGCTAGGCCGTGATGGTCTATGTCCTTCAGGGTTGGATTTCTCGCGAGACGAGGCAGTGATTCGCGAGGCGAGACAGAGAGGATGACATTTCTGGCACAGTCAGGCCTTCATGCTCGTGAGGCGAGTAGCCTCTCGCGGGGTGAAGACTCCAGAACTGCTTCTCTTTATTAACCTGAAAACAAGAAATAGCAGTAAGTGCTTTATTTGACTCAAAACTGGCTAAATTACCCTAAAACTACTTAAACGACTCAAAATGTTGCTTGAAGACAATCAAGTCTAATTTGGGCGAAAACAAGATTAAACTCGAATAAAACAATGGTCTTTACTAGTCAAAAACTTGTCGAGCCAGAGGCTGATCACATATCAGTGCAACAAACATAATAAATAAGGAACTTCATACACATATCAGAACACATAGGGGAAATAAGCTAGTACGCAACATATAACCATGAAACATAAACTAGAATATGGAAACTAAAAAATTAATGATAGAAAATTTAGATGCAGCAGCAGAAGCATATTTATTTTAATGCGCAGAGAGGAGCATCATGAAGAAGAAGAAGCAACAATGGGACAGATGTAGCACAATTAAGTGAAAAAACCATGAAATAATGTCCCAGATGTGCGTGTGAATCGATTCAAAATAGGGGTGAATCGATTCACAGTGGATAAAATTGTGTTATGTGTGAAAACATACGCTGTGAATCGATTCATAGAGTGTGTGAATCGATTCACAGAGGCAAAAAAATGCAGAAAACCAGAAAAACGGAACTTGTTTGCTGTCATTTATGCCTTATTAGCTCACTTTCACATATGAATTTTTGATTAATGCTTGAATTGCCTATTCTAATGCATGGAACAAGTTTGAATACACATTTTACACATGTTCGCAACAAGCTAAGCATCAAATACAATCAAATCATCAAAATCACATATTGAGTTGTCAAAGTTCAAGTTTTGAAAGAAAATAGGTCATGCCTTGAGTAATTTTGGTACTTTTGCATATGCATACCTATTTAAGCACTTACATACATATTCAATCTATACATGATATATCAAGTATGCCTAATTCACTTCTTATGCGGAAAAAGCTTTCTTTGGGCAAAGGTTTTGTAAAAATGTCCGCTAATTGATTTGTTGTTTCAACAAACTCAAAAACACAATCTCCTTTCTCAACATGGTCTCTTAGAAAATGATGTCGAATATCTATATGCTTTGTTCTTGAACGTTGGATGGGATTTTTGGTTAAGCTTATGGCACTAGTATTGTCACATCTTATAGGAATTTTGTTAAGTTTTAAGCCATAGTCAAGGAGTTGTTGTTTCATCCATAAAATTTGTGCACAATAACTTCCTGTAGCTATGTACTCAGCTTCAGCTGTGGACAAAGCTACACTAACTTGCTTTTTACTATTCCAAGAAATTAAAGAATTCCCAAAGATATGACAAGTACCGCTAGTACTCTTTCTATCCAACTTGCATCCTGCAAAGTCGGAATCTGAGTATCCAACTAAACCGGAAATTCCACCCTTAGGATACCATAGACCTGTATTAGGTGTTCCTATTAGATATCTTAATATGCGTTTAACAGCAATGAAATGTGATTCCTTGGGATTACTTTGAAATCTAGCACACATACACATGCTAAACATAATATCGGGCCTACTAGCTGTCAAGTATAGTAAAGAACCTATAATACCTCTATATTTTGAAGGGTCAATAGGCTTACCACCTTCATCTTTGTCCAAATAACAGCCGGTACCCATTGGTGTGCTAATTTCTTTGGCATTCTCCATTCCAAACTTCTTGATGAGCTCCTTGCAATATTTAGCTTGATTTATGAAGATGCCATTCCTTGTTTGCTTTATTTGAAGTCCAAGGAAGTAATTTAGTTCTCCCATTAAGGACATCTCAAATTCACTTTGCATCAACTTTGAGAACTCTCTACACATAAACTCATTAGTTGAACCAAAGATAATATCATCTACATATAGTTGAACAAGCAATATATCCTTTCCTTTATCCTTTATGAAAAGTGTAGTATCAACCATTCCCCTTTAATAACCTTTTTCTAAAAGAAATTTACTCAACCTTTTATACCAAGCTATTGGAGCTTGCTTAAGCACATAAAGAGCCTTTTTCAATTTAAAAACATGGTTGGGAAATTCAAAATTTTCAAAACCGGGGGGGTTGATCTACATATACTCCTTCTTGTATGAAACCATTTAAGAAAACGCTTTTCACATCCATTTGGTATAGTTTAAAATCCATGATTCATGCAAATGCAAGAAGTAATCTAATAGCTTCTAATCTAGCTACCGGGGCATATGTCTCATCATAATCAATACCCTCTTCTTGATTATAACCCTTTGCTACAAGATTAGCTTTATTTCTAGTTATAATTCCGGTTTCATCAAGTTTATTTCTAAAAACCCACTTAGTGCCAATTACTTGATGATTTCTTGGTCCAGGCACAAGCTCCCAAACATTATTTCTTTCAAATTGGTTTAATTCATCATGCATGGCCATTAACCAATTTTCATCAATAATTGCATCACTAATGGTTTTGGGTTTGATTTGAGAGACAAATGCTGAATAATTGTATATATTTCTAAGATTCGACCTAGTAGTTACCCCTTTTGATATGTCTCCTATCACTTAGTCGATAGGATGATCCTTCAATGTTCTCCACTCATGGGGTAGGTCTACATGCTCAAATTCTTCTTCCTTTGGAGGAGTTTCATCTTCATTTCTTTCATCCATCTTTTCTTTGTTGACTTCCTCATTGGAATTTTGTGACATATCTACAACATTATCAAAGAAAATATCCTTTCCCACCAATTTGGGGTTAGATTCATCAAATGCAATATGTATTGACTCTTCAATAGTCATAGTTCTCTTATTGTAAACACGAAAAGCTTTACTAAAAGATGAATAACCCACAAATATACCTTCATCCACATTTGCATCAAACTTGCCTAAATTTTCTTTGCCATTATTTAAAATAAAGCATTTGCATCCAAAAACTCTAAGATGTGAAATATTTGGTTTTCTACCCTTGTACAATTCATAGGGGGTCTTTTTCAAAATTGGTCTTATCAAGACCCTATTTAAAACATAACAAGCGGTATTAACCGCATCCGCCCAAAAGTACATAGGTAGGTTTGTTTCATTAATCATAGTTCTTGCTAACTCCTCTAGAGATCGATTCTTTCTTTCAACTACTCCATTTTGTTGTGGAGTTCTAGGAGCGGAAAAATTATGGTTAATTCCATTTTCTTCACAAAAGCTCTCAAAGAGATGGTTGTCAAACTCACCTCCGTGATCACTTCTAATGGATGCAATTTTTAAGTCTTTTTCAGTTTGAATACATTTAGCAAGCTTGATGAAAACATGAAAGGCTTTGTTCTTATGAGGAATGAAAATGGTCCATGTATATCTAGAGAAGTCATCTACTATCACTAGGGCATAGTAAATACCACCAAGACTCATAGTTCTAGAAGGGCCAAACAAGTCCATGTGCAATAGTTGCAAAGGCCTATTGGTTGAAACTACATTTTTTGCTTTAAAAGCGGCCTTGACTTGTTTTCCCTTTTGACAAGCATCACATAACTTGTCTTTTTGAAATTTTATTTTTGGTAGTCCAATTACTAGGTCCTTAGAGATAAGCTTGTTTAAGTGCTCCATATGTATATGAGCTATTCTCCTATGCCATAACCATGCATCCTCATCTTTTGTCAATAAGCATTGATCATCATTTGAGGGTATATTTTATAGGTTAATCATATAGATATTACCTACTCTATGACCATTGAACTTAATTTGCTTATCACTTTCATTTTCAATTATGCAACAATTTGAGTTGAAAAGAATTCTATAACCTTTGTCACATAATTGACTAATGCTAAGCAAATTATGTTTCAAGCCTTCTACATACAACACATTTTCAATGATAGTAGAGGAAGAGTTACCAACATTACCAATTCGAAGAATATTTCCTTTGTTGTTATCTCCATAGGTGACATGACCTCTATTTCTAGGAGTTAGACTTATGAACTTTGTCTTGTCACTGGTCATATGCTTGGAGCATCCACTATCAAGATACCAATCTTTTCTAGTGGGCTTCAAGCAAACCTACAACACAATCAAGGATAAGATTTAGGTACCCAAATTTGTTTGGGTCCTTGAATGTTAGTTTTGGGCACCAATCCTTTTGGAACCCAAATTTTTCTATCACTTTGAAACTTATTATTTCAAATGTTACAAGTAGTTGCTGTATGTCCCTTTTTGCAACAATAATAGCATGTAGTAAAGGGGGTACTTGTCTTGCTTGGATTAGCAAAGCAATATTTTAAAATCTTTCTTTGTGCAAAGGGATCATACCCCAAACCGGCTTTGCTAAGCGTACGTTTTTGACTTCCAAGCAACATATTCAAGTTTTCTCTACCTATTGTGAATTTGGCTAGAATGTTTTTCATATCATCAATTTGTTTTCTCAATCTAGCACAATCTCCACAACTAAAGGGTTTACATACATTATTTTTGCAACATACATTTAATGAAGATTTCTCACGAGCAATCTTTAAGAACTCATATTCATTTGTGACTTTTTCAAAATCCTTTTTGCACAAAGAGAGTTGTTCTTTTAAGTCATAAATGATTTTCTTAAAAGAAGAGTTTTGTTTAATGAGTTTTATAGATTCTTCATGAAGTTCATCATAGACATTTTGTAAATCATCATCGGAAGAAAAAGAATCAAATTCATCATCAGTTACCTCATCTTCCTCATGGTGGCTTGCTATTAGACATAGGTTGGCAACTTCATCATCATCGGAGCTATCGGATGAGTTGAGGTCATTATCGTCCCAAGCTATGTATGCCTTTTTGCCCTTCTTGTCCTTTTTAGTCCTCTTCTCATATTTGTCCCCTTTCTTTTGCAATTGAGGACATTCCATTTTCATGTGCCCTTTCTTTCCACATTCATAGCAATTTATTGTTGAAGTGTCATTCTCCCTTTTGAAGTTCTTCTTATTCCGGTTGAATGACCTACTACCTCCACCTCTTTTCTTGAGGAATCTACTAAACTTTTTCACAAAGAGGCTAAGGTCATCATCACTTGAATCCGAGTCTTCCGATTCGTCACTTTTACCACTTTTTTCTTTCATTGCTTTTGAAGATGTGGAGATTAGGGCTAAGCTCTTCTTCTTTTTGTCTCCTTCCTCATGCTCAGTGAGACGATTCAGTTCCAATTTGTGCTCTTGGAGCTTTCCAAATAATGTGGCTAAGGACATTGTAGCCAAATTTCTTGATTCTGCAATAGCGGTAACCTTTGGCTGCCAATTCCTGCTCAAACATCTCAAAACTTTGTTAACTAAGTATTCATTTGGAAAAGTTTTTCCTAATGTTGCTAGATGATTAACTATGTGCGTGAAGCATTTTTGCATATCTAGTACGAGAGGAACCGTTGATTCGCATAATTGGTCATCGCGCTTGGTTGAAAAGCCAGTGGCAGAAAGCTACCGTGCGTTGGATTATGACTGAACGCCTCTAAGTCAGAATCCGTGCTAGAAGCAATGCGTACACCCGTCACCCGTTTGCCGACCAGCAGTAGGGAGCTTAGGCCCCCCACAGGCACGTGTCGTTGGTGAACCCCGCGGGGCCAATGAGTCTCGTGGGACGCCTTGAAGCGCAATTCCCCACTGGACGGCAGGTAGAATCCTTTGCAGACGACTTAAATATGTGACGGGGTATTGTAAGTGGCAGAGTGGCCTTGCTGCCACGATCCACCGAGATTTAGCCCTAACCGCTTCGATTCGTCCCTCCCCTCGCCCCACCCTCGGTTTGGCACAAGTCACCAAGAGGGTTATGGGACAAACGGTTGGCGGGTTACCAACAAGTGTCGCGAGAAGCCAAGGTGCAGGGAACGATTGTTCGAGTTCACGTGAACGGGTCAAGACGCCCGATCTGGTGACGTGTGGCTCAGCCCTTGGCGCACGTGGCCAAGTCCAGGAGCCCGACAGTGCACCGACAAGGAATCCAAGGAGCAAGGGTCGATTCAACGAGTCCTGGTGCAGAAATCCCGGTTCCCGATGCACGCGATTCCTGATCAGGCTCGGTCGGTGCGGTCGGGAACCAAGGATGCATGGGTCTGGTGCATAGGGTACATGTCCCCGGTGTGGTTGAAAAATCATGAAAAATCGCCACCTTCATGAAATGCAACGAGATAATGGAGGAACCTTTGGGATAACATTCTTAGCGTGCCTGTAAAAAACAGCTCAAAATTCAATTTGTAGCTTAGTTTCCTTGTATCCAAATTGTCGCATATCCCTGATTTCGGTTGAAAAATCATAAAAAATCACCACCTTCATGAAATGTCACGAAACTTTGTGAAAACCTTGGGAATATTATAAGTAGTGTGCCTGCAAAAAATCAGCTCAAAATTCGATGGCTAGACCCATTTTCCATTTTGTGGGAATTGTTTCGGTTTTCCACTTTGAAAATTTTTAAAAAAAAATGGTATGGTGAAAAATTTTGTACATTTTTTGTCCCCTAGCTCCCATTTTTATAAGCATTCCTACAAAAAATTAGGCCAAAAATCGACCTCTAGCTTGGAAAAAAAGAGTATGTCTCCCCAGCAAAAAGGATGTCTTGTGTTGGAAAATGGGTCTTTGCATATTATGCTATTATAGGGGGGAGGTGCCTGGCTATTATATATATATATTATATATTATATATTATATATTATATATTATATATATAGTAGTAGTAGTAATAGTAGTAGTATTTGTAGTTGTTATCTCGGTGACAGCTAACTCCAACCCTGCTTAGATCGGCCTCGATCGGTGCAAGTGATGCCCGATCTGGCTCCGTCAGTGCGGAAAGGAACCAAGGGAACGAAGGTATGGTGCACCGGGCTCGGGTCCCCGGGTGCACCAGGTGCCGGATCTGGCTCGGTCGGTGCGGACAGGAACCAAGGTAGACAGGTTCTGGTGCACCGGATTCCTGACTTGGCTCGGTGTGGTGCACCTGATTCCTGACTTGGCTCGGTGTGGTGCACCAGATTCATGGTTTGGCTCGGTCTGGTGCACCATATGCATGACTTGGCCTGGTCTGGTGCACCAGATTCATGGTTTGGCTCGGTGTAGTGCAACAGATTCCTGGTTTGGCTCGATGTGGTGCACCAGATTCCTGCCTTGGCTCGGTGTGGTGCACCAGAATCATGACTTGGCTCGGTGTGGTGCACCAGATTATGCACCAGATTCATGACTTGGCTCGGTCTGGTGCACCAGATTCATGGTTTGACTCGGTGTGGTGCACCGGATTCCTTACTAGGCTCGGTCTGGGGCACCTGGTTCCTGACTTGGCTCGGTTTGGTGCACCATATTCTTGAGTTGGCTCGGTCTGGTGCACCTGATTCCTGACTTGGCTCGGTCTGGTGCACCTGATTCATGACTTGGCTCGTTGTGGAGCACCAGATTCTTGATTTGGCTCGGTGTGGTGCACTAGATTCATGGTTTGGCTCGGTCTGGTGCACCAGATTTGTGACGTTGCCCGGTCTGGTGCACCAGATTCATGGTTTGGCTCGGTCTGGTGCACCAGATTCCTGACTTGGCTGGGTCTGGTGCACCTGATTCCTGACTTGGCTCGTTGTGGTGCACCAGATTCATGGTTTAGCTTGGTGTGGTGCACCAGATTCATGGTTTGGCTCGGTCTGGTGCACCTGATTCCTGACTTGGCTCTGTGTGGTGCACCAGATTCGTGATTTGGCTCCGTATGGTGCACCAGATTCGTGACTTGACTCGTTGTGGTGCACCAGATTCCTGACTTGGCTCGGTGTGCTGCACATGATTCCTGACTTAGCTCGGAGTGGTGCACAAGATTCCTGATTTGGCTCGATGTGGTTCACAAGACTAATCTGGCTCGGTGTGGTGCACCAGATTCATGACTTGGCTCGGGGTGGTTCACTAGATTATGCACCAGATACATGACTTGGCCTGGTGTGGTGCACCAGATTCCTGGTTTGGCTCGGTGAAGAGCACCAGATTCCTGATTTGGCTCGGTGTGATGCACCAGATTCCTGACTTGGCTCGGTCTGGTACACCCGATTCCTGACTTGGCACGGTGTGGTGCGCCAGATTCCTGAATTGGCTCGGTGTGGTGCCCCAGATTCCTGACTTGGCTCGGTGTGGTGCACCAGATTCATGACCTGGCTCGGTTTAGTGCACCAGATTATGCACCAGATTCATGACTTGGCCGGGTCTGGTGCACCAGATTCATGACTTGGCTCGGTGTGCTGCACCAGATTCATGACTTGGCTCGGTGTGGTGCACTGGATTCCTGGTTTGGCTAGGTGTGGTTCA